>BGPR01008694.1:0-17159 GCA_013235015.1 Araneus ventricosus | reverse complement strand
GATTAATAATGGAATTAAAAACTGAATGCAAGAACTAAGCAAAATATATACATTTGGGGAAATTAAACCCTTTTATTGCTGAAAAAAATATTTATATTCAATAAAAAGAAAGAATTTATTTATCTATTTAATTATTTTTTGACAAAATTACCTTAGATCAGTATGAAATGATCTTATATCATCCAATCAAATTGCATCTACTTAAAATATTACTTCTTAACAATAAATTCGCTAACTTTATCTAGTTGTAAAGAAATAATATAGTTAGGAATTTTTTCAGTGTATCGATATTATCATTTTTGATTAAATTTCTAATTATTGCATACAGTTTCACCCTGTTAGTAATAAACATGTTCACAAAAAGAGATTTTTTTTCAGGGTTGAGGATAGAAGTGTTATTTATAATTCGTGAAAAATATAACAAAATTCTGCATAAGGTATTTATTTCATTTAATAAAATTGAAACAATAATAATAAAATCCTTAATTTTGAAAGATTATTTAGGTGAAAGCATTTGTTAAAAGAAAGAATCATCTTCGAGATGTTTTTAAAACATTTAAACTATTCACATACAAAAATTTAAGCTTAATTAATTAATTAGACAAAGCCTTTATTTTTAAAATATAAAAATAAAATTGCATACTTTTTTGCGGGAGAGGATATTCCTAAATTCCAAATTCAAATTTCTATGCGTATTTATGACACTTTCATTAATTTTCTGTTATAGCTGCAGTTTGAATCATCAGATATAACATTTTTCTTATCACCTGACTATTATTGTGATATTTATTTGTGAGGCTAAATGTAGTAAAAGAAAATTAGTAGAATTTCAATAATTCTAATTATTCCGAAGTTTCTAATAAACTGAAACTACTAACCAATAATTTTACTTTTCGTCTTTCAAAATGAACACATGAACAGAAAACAACGAATTTTTTCATAAGTCAGAGACATCCAACAGAGAAGAAGTTTGAAAACCTCTTGTATTGAGATGAGAACAGTTATCAAAATAAGCATTTCATAAAAGACTTTAATTCTAGTAACTGAACCTTTTTCTCTCTTAATAATAAGGTGAACATTTCCTCTTTCCAAAAAGGCATTTATCACAAAAATACCAAATTAAGCACAACAAAATAATGAAGATATAAATTCTTTATAGTAAGCTTTGGATCCTGATTATAAAATTATCATTGGAACAACAAGTGCTGAAAACAATTTGAAGAACTTACTTAGATTAATTTTAGTCTGTGAACTCCTTACAGTAAATTTGGATCTGATTCAAAAGTTATCATTAGAATAACAAGTGATGAAGACAATTTAAATAGCTTATTAAAATTGATTTTATTATGTAGTTTAATCCAAATGAAAATCTACCTGATATATTAACGTCTAAATCATGGTATGCTAACAATTTAAATAAAGTTGTTTAAATTTTGACAGAAACTGACAACTTTAATCAATTACTTTTAAAGTCAAAATTACATTATCTCAATAGTTTATACTTTAAACTTGACTAATAATCCGTCAAAATTTACTATGAACAATAAAAAAAATCATCATAAAATATGTCTTAGTAAAATTTAAATTAGGAATTTTAATTGGAAGGGAAAATTATATAAGCCATGTATTAATCATGCAGAAAACGTCTAACAAGGATAAATGTATTAAAGTAGAAAATAATTAATTAATTAAGGCAAAAATTAAGATATTGAATGTCTACAATTATTTCTTAGCCAAGTAACCAATATTCCAACCCTCTAAATGGCATGCAATAAAAGTCTTTCATTGAATTTAAATTCTATTTTTAACATTTGTTTAAAATTCCAGATACAACTTTTCTCAAAGTATCACCTTTTGGTACACTTACTCTATATATTTTTTCAATTTAAATGACTTTAATTACATCCGCTCACAAAATTCAGATATGGTTTCGAGTTTTTTCGAATTAATTTTAAAGGCAGATGTCATTTCCATGTTCCAAATGCAGGATTTCCTCGGTTTTATCTTATCTTCAAATTCTAACCAAAGATACTTAACCCAAGTTCAAGAATAAAATAAGTGTCAAAAATATTTTTAAAACGTTTTAAAATTTAATATCCTACCTGATGCATATAAATGTCGCCAGCAGTTACCTAGTTTCCTGCCTACTTGAGACCCCTGAGGGGAGGTCGACCTCTATTTTAGAAACTTCACGTGTTCCAATTTCTGTCGGCTTCCGCCAAATAGTGACCTTTTTTCTAGCCATCCAAACAATCGCCTGATGAAAAAGTAAACAAACAAACAAGCACAGAAGAAGAAACTCCCTTCGGTCAGAGAATAAAAAGGAAATGCGAGAAAACGTGACATAAGTGGTGGGTTGGTTACTCCACTGGTTTTTTCATCTTTCTTGCAAATCTGGAATGGCGTTGCTAGTGGGGCGTAACCAAGGACAAAACTGATAGTAATAAGTCGGAACAATGGTCTCAGACCAGATTGTTGGAAGATGGTTGAATGATATAAGGAGGAATCGGAGAAACAGTGCGAAACCTTTGTTGCCGACTGAGATAAAAAGTGGAATTGCACAAAACCGTATCTGTATTTAAGGAATTTTTCTCCTTTTTGCTAAATCTGTGCATTTTTTTAATTGGTCCTAATCTGCAGAACGTAGCTAATGATTTTTCTTCTGCGTGATTTCAAAACTATGAAAATTAAGATTTCTAATAATTAAACACTACTTCCGTAAATTTTAAAGGCTTAAAAATCAGTATAAAATATTTCTGCCTAAAATTTGCCTTTTATTATGACCCAATGAAGAATGAAACTCCTCATCAACTTCAACATTTTCAGCAAAAACTCTCCTCATGCTTTCACCTTCACCTGGAAGTTAACAAATGAGACCTCTTGCTCACTGCATTTGACCGATTCTAAATAACTTAAATTTGAATTTGAGATTTAAATGCGCATTAAATATTTCAATTAAATGCAATAAATATTAAAATTTAACCTTCAAAATATTAATAACTATCTTTTCTTTTTTTTTACTAGTGAATTTTCTTTTTTTATATTTACTTTCAAAATTCTTAATAATTCTTTCTTTTTTTATATTTACTTTCAAAAACTTAAATTTACCGTTTATGTCTCTACGATGCATGTCTATTGTTGCACTGTCCAAAATTCTTCACAGCATAAGCAGATCATTTTCCTTCCGAGACAACTGCACCAAATGTAACAATATACTGCGCACTAAATCTAACAATCGATTATCTGAATTATTCTGTTTCTTTCTTTAGGATTAAGATTCAATAGTTACCCTAATAGTTAGGTTTCAAAAATATTAAGCAGAAAATCAACTGTGGCAGAAGAATTTATAGTAGAGTAGAAGTTATAATTTGTATATATTTTGTGCGCATCTGACGACAGCAAGCCTCTAGACTGTATGATTTCTGAAAGGCTAAGCCAAGCGTAGTTTGCTTCATATTATTTTAACTTAAAATATTTGTTTACTGTTATCGGTGGAATGTTCTTCTAAATATGCTTTTTATTTAGATTTTGATACAACAAAACTTTTCGAAGCGCAATTATTAGTTAATGGTTGGATATATAAGAAGTAGTCATAGGAACAACGCAAAACGTTTGTTATTGCCAAAAAAAGAAGTTAAATTGCATAAAGTCATACTAATGTTTGAGGATTTTTTTATATTTTGCAATTATTTTAATAGGTTTTAATCTGCCAAATCTTATCATATGTATTTTAGTTCTTGATATGATAATGATAAACAAGAAATTTCTATTAATCCCAACAATTTTTTTCTGTTTGTAGCTGTATGGAAGCCACTTAAAAAGTGGGAATGAGCATATTGATCTTTTTCTAATAGAAAGTAGTGAGATATTAATCTTACCGGTACCAGCCAAATAAAAATCTTACTAAAAGTAGTCAAATAACTATCTTACCAAAAATAGACAAATAATAACCTTACCAACAGTAGTCAAATAATAGTCAAAGTCCACAATATTCTGTCGATTCTAACTTGATTAAATCCAGTAAATAAAATTGCTACTCTCTAGGAGTTTACACACAACACAAAATGCATAAAACTGTTATTCAGTCTAATAACTTCCGTATTGCATTAATTTCATAGTTACAGTATATTTAGAACTTGAAAAAAACATTAATTATTCAGCGTTATTAAAATGACAGCATTATTATCAGGCTGCTGAATTTAAAGGTGATGAGTTTTATAACAACTAAAGGATTAAAAAACTCATTTGGAATAATTCGAAAAGCAAACAGTATTTCTTATTTCGCACTTAAGTCCAGTTTTCTGCTCTCGCCTCTTATATTTAGTTCTCATTGAAATCGCAACAAATCACATCTTTAAATAATGTATTCTATGGTCAGGATATGCGATTTACGCAGATGCACCGAAGCAGTTCAAATCAGCAAGCTGAATCAATCAGTTCAATCAAATGTGTAGGTTTAAGCGTGCATTTTTTAAGTCCATGAACAGCAAGATTGGAATTAAAAAAACAAGTTACAAACGCTTCCGAAAAATAATCTGAATTAAAAATAGAATTTTAATACATATTATTACCTTCTCCAAAGACTTCCGACATGCAAGCACGAGTATGCTCGACTGATTTCAGATATATAAAATCAGCACCCGTTAAGTTCACAGTTCAAAATAACTCTTCCACCACTTTAAGCTGTTTCTAGCGGAGAATAGCAGTGGCGAAAAGAACAATGCATAATAAAACTTGTTCATGAAGATACAAGCTTTTGACACTAAGTCGGTAAAAGGAGATTTCAATGGTCCCTATTCTTTTAATTATTTAGAGCGAGAGTGAACAAAGCTCCAAATACAGACTCTTTCAGTTATGCGTGCAGAAAACCATGCTAAGCCTTCACTTCCTATCAAACATTGGCGCGGTCTTGGGAGATTAAATATAGTGTTTTCGCACACGCAAATAGCTCATGGACCTCATTTCGGTAGCCAATACTTGACCTACAAAATGGCGATGGAAGGTCATGCCTGGAGAATCTTCTTGCATTACAAATGGCATGGGTTAAAGTCAAAAGTCGCCAACGGCAACTCAGACGTTGACAGATGGAATTAATTGTTTAGCCTATTTAACCCGTCTTCTTTTCATTTTGTGCGACCCAGATGACAAAAAACAAAGGGAAATAGAGCTTCTTAGTGCTATTTTTTAATTAAGATGTGTAAGCCATTAAAGGTGAGACTTTTATTTATATGTGTTGCACGCCTAATTCGGATAAAATTTATTTCTGCCATGCATGCACGTTTTCCACGTGGGTCGTTCGAAAAATATTCTCACAAAATAATAGCTATTTACTTGTTGTAGCGTTTTAGGACAGGATGATAAGAAATAATAAGATCAGGATGTCTTAAGTGCCACATTTGCCTTGTAAAGAATATTATTTTTTTATTAATTATTGTAAAATGTTAAGTGGGAAACGAGCTTTGTATGATGTTAACTGAATATTAACTCCCATTAATAATCTTTAAATTATGG
The DNA here is from genome assembly GCA_013235015.1 of Araneus ventricosus. Classification (NCBI taxonomy): domain Eukaryota; kingdom Metazoa; phylum Arthropoda; class Arachnida; order Araneae; family Araneidae; genus Araneus; species Araneus ventricosus. The sequence goes on along the minus strand of BGPR01008694.1, from coordinate 11,648 downwards.
ACTTTTTGGTCACGCAAAATTTATTTAGATTCAGAGAATCAATTTAAAAGAGAAAAAAAAATGTTGATTTAATATTTTTTTCAATAATTATTATCAATCAGTTTGAATTGAGTTTCAAAAAATTAAATCTAGATATAAAATTTACTGAAGCAAAGCAAATTAGCTTTAGAGCAAATACCTTGAAATATTTTTGTTTTGTCAGAAGCTTTCTTGTAACAAAGAAATTATCTCTTTCAGAGAAAAATCCTGTTAATAAATAGGTGATGATTACGATGTCAATGCATCCAGAATTTTAAACCTAATAGACTAATATAGCATAAATATTTTTACAATAAATTTTTGTAATTATAAATAATAGTTGAAATAATACCCCACTCTACTTTTGTACAAAGAAAGAAACATAGTATCACAATAGATAATGGACTTATTTCAACTCATCAGAAAACTGAGTGGGTAGCATCTTTTCGTTTAACCCTGGAATGGTAACGTTGAGTCAAATTGACTCCTTTTCCCATTCAAACTGCGAAGCCTGAGAAATAACGTTACCATTCCAGGGTTAAATAAATGCTACATGAGAAGAAAAGCATTAGAAATACAAAATTCGATAAAATCAAGAAATGTACTTTTTATCTCCCAATAAAAACTTCATCATCTTCCTTTTATTAATAAATAAATCTTTAAGTATCACTCAAGATTCAAATTGTATTCTATTGTGCTGCTTATCATTGAATTTGTTACAAGCGGGATTAAACTCTTTAATATCATGACTCATAAACTTCTACCCACAAGGTATTCTGTCCAATACAGGATACAATGAAAACAGGATAGTTCCACCAAACAAACTGATACAATCAAGGTTAAGGGCACAGTCGCCCACGTTTATCTAATTGAGGTGAAAATGCTACAGATAGCCCACCAAACTCTTCGACTGTCTTTGCATCTACAGTTGGTCGAGTGTTCGTGGTTGCTTCATTTTTTTCCATAAATAATCCTTCAATCATGCAATCGTTTCCCTCTTTTGTCGCCACTTCCTTGTTAGATTTCATCTAAATTTGACCCTCTGAGCACATCAATAAAAGCAGCTGATCTGCATCGGTAAATAAATATATCTGACTAGTACATAACTAAAAGTTAAGTCAAGGTCCAATAAACAGGTCTGACGACTTCCGTCACAAAAGGAATTAATCAAAGCATTCTTCGATCTGTCCGATCAAATAAAAAATCCCATCGAACAATGCTTCAATATTTTTTAAAAAGTTTGTGGATTTTTTTTTTATATATTTTTGTTTTTCGCTCATTAAATCCTTTGAGGGTAAATATTCAAGTTTTCTGAGGTATTTACGAAACAAACTTGGAAGCCTTGTGCTAAAAGCAGTTTTATTGTAATAACCTCTCATTATATTGCGTTTTGAGTTGCGTTATTCATTTTGTTTTTGTGTTTGCCTTATATATGGTTCGTGAACATCAAATAAAAACGGAAAGGAAAAGACCGGAAGAGAGGCAGTCGTTTACCAGAATAAAAAGAAGACTAAGATCTTGATTGTTAGTTTTAAGAAAATTATTTTTCTTTTATTTATTTCAAAGGGAGTATTTTGAACTTTTCATAAGTTTTAGACATCCTCTTACAATGCGTGATGTAACTGTACCTAGTTATAAAAAAAATGTAATTGAAAGCACAATCCGGAACGAGCTACCATTTTCAGGTTGCGGGTTCATTATTGAAAATCTAAGTGTGTAGTTTCCTGCGCAAAATCCACAGAAATACAATTCCTTGTCCAAGAGACTACTTATAATGTAATAATTAATTTTGAGAGATGCAGCATTAGAATTTTTTTCATTTTTGTTTTTCAGAAACAGCTATGCCTTAAAATGTGCCGTTTGGAATTTGGTTCTTTATTATATAGCTGAGTAAAATTAAAATCCGATTATCGGGTTAACCTTTCACTGTCTATGCACATAGCGAATTTGGGGTATTTTATACATTGCATATTCCAAGAAAATCTACATTCCTTTTTACTTAAGAATCGATCAACACAATTTTGCACAATTATAGCATGACTCATCTCTATAAGTGTCGTAAATATCTTATTTACGACACTTATTTTATTATTATATTTGATTTATTTATATTTATAATATTTGAGTTACTTATTTTATTTACAAAGATATTTTAAAGCTTTTAAATATTTATGATAAATGTCGTAACGTTATATTAATTTCGTATAAGTAAGAAAAATAGAAAACATAAAATAATATATCAAAATACTCTATCAGTGGACAGCAGATATTGGTACACTAACAGTAATAATTTAGAAATAAAATAGAAATCAAAAAATTGCATATATGAAAATATATGGGAATCCATTTTTTTTTCATGTGACCTTTGTTGATTTCATTTTTTTAGTATTATTTTATATTTATTGTCTTTCAGATATTACTTGTTTATATATTTTTAGATATTACTTGTTTTCCTCTCATTATATAAGAATTTCTTTGAGCCAATACAGATTTGAATCCGAAAATTGTGCGGAGTATCAATATCCCGTGAAGTACGTACCTATTTTGATAATATCAATGGAGCATCAAAAACCTTACTCCAGAGGATGCAAAGAGATAGATGTCTGCAAATTCATGGTTTAGTTTAAAGTCCTGTTTAGAAGCTACAAAAGGGACATTTTGGGACGGTCTTCATAATTTTGAACCATGGTCCGATGACAAGGAGGACACATAAGCCGGCACCCCTTGTCCAGATTTCAGCACCAAATCAGCGGAAGGGCGTTCGACCCTCAACAAATTTAACGTGCACCTCAACTAAAGCTCAGATTCATGAGAAGACTAAAAATATACAACTATTCGTCCACAAACTAGTCAAGGAGTTAACAAATTGTTCGAAAACGCATTGATTCAATTCAGCTTAGTAAGCAGTTTTTAATGATATTCAAAACTTGTTCAGAAAAAGAAAGGGGGAATTTACAGAATCAAATTTGCCCGATCAGTTTTAAAGTTTTTTTTCAGATACCATTCTTATTTTCTCTAAGCAGCAACAAATCTAAATCGGCCTCAAACAATCATAATAAAAAAGACAATTAACATAATATTTTAAATGGTCAAATGTTAAGTAGCATAAACACCTGCTTAACCCAAATCTGTTAGTTTATTGTTGAATAAATTTATTAACCTATTGTTTAGGAGTTAGATATAGAATGTCCGTTTATTGCTTTACTAGCCGCCTTTGGCAACAATTTGTTCGCCGGAATATTGGCTATCCTGTCTGTTAAACTATTAATACAGAAAACATAACTGTTTAAAAATTTCCCTTTGTTACTTAATAATACTTTACTGTTTTGAATTAAATGCAGACGTATGCTCAAATCTAACAAAAAAAAAAGGTTAGGAAAGTTACAAAAAATCTGTGTCATCACATATATTGCATGTAAGAATAATATGATGTTTTAGAAAATAAAACGAATTAATCGAAAAATGGAACTAAGTTCCAAAAATTCTGTCAAGGAAATATTTAAAATATAACAAAAAAAAGAAAAAAATTCAAAATAGTAAAATTTGTGGAGATTAAAAATTTTCGACATGATGCCTTAGTTATAATGTCTAAAAGAAATGAAAACAAATTCAAATAACTACGAAATTGAAATGAAACTAAAAATGTACAATTAAAAAGCAAACCAAAAAGCGAATTTCCATTGTTATACTCGTATTATAAAAGTATTAATTTGAGGCCGGGGCGAGAAAATATTTCACTGAGCAAAACTATGAAATGAAATAAAAATCATTTAATTCAATGAGCTTGTGTTGAGAAACATATTTTAAGAACTGTATAAGATCAAACTGCAGGAAAGTGAAAATTTACTTTGGAGTTAATGTGTTTAATGTAGCGAAAAGGCAAACTTAGTTAATCAAACCTTTAACAATGGAGAAATAATTTCACTAAATGATTCGATGAAACAATGAAATTAGGTTTAATTTCATTACAACAATGAAAAGTATTGTTGCAAATTATTCATAAAAATATTTTTGAAACTTTATTAGGGTAAAAATTGTACGGCAATCAAATTCGCATCATTGAAAAGGAAATATTTTTGAATTTTAGGGCGGTGTAAAAATTACTTTTGTGCAGGAATAATATTTTCGAAAGTTATCGCCCAAATGTGCAAAATTTTGCTTAATTTTTAATTGATTAATATTTCAAAAAAAATCCGATGTGCACCCACCAATGTACCCTTTAAAATATTTTTGAGCCGAATTTCGTAGCTCCAGATCCAACTGTCTGCCCTGTAGAGAGCTAACACACACAGAGACAAAAATTCAGCTTTATTATCAGTAGAGATACCAAGAGACCCCCACTTGAGTTAAGTTAGACTTTATCATTCAGTAGTGAGTAATTGCAGGTTAGATATTGTTAGGAAGACGTCAATAATAATAAAGACATATTTATTAAAATAGTTCAAATTGAATTGGAAAACAAAACGAAATACAAAGATACCTCAAATGGCTGGAAGATCATCGTATAATCATTTTGTCGTTTAAGACGTCTTTGCATTAATTTCAATAAAATCCATAATAATCCATCATAATAAGATCTATTGAAAAGATCGTGTTTTGCTTAAAGTGGATGAAAAGTAATACCCATTTGTTTTGTTTTGTGTTTCTACTGATTCAAGTGGCACTTCAACGACAATTTAAATAAACGTCATTTGAACGAGAAATAAATAGGATTTTCGCCATTAACCCTTCCTTTATTTTAAAAATAATAATATTGTCAGTGCTAACTTTCATATTTTGAAATTCACCAGCTCCTTGCATTAAATAGATTCTTCAACAAATATATCCTAATAGTAAAATCAATTATTGAGTAGTTTTATTTAACTTAAATCGGTTTCCATTTTATCAAATATTGGAAAACTTATACTGATGAACGAATGACAATTCTCACGCTGCATGGTTAGTGTTTAAAATGGTAACTAATAACAGTTTGGAAGTTAACCCTGAGCCTACAAGCAAGCAAGTCACGGTTCATTATTGATAGGTTTAAGTAGTGTAACGAAACAGGACGAGGCTACAGATTCATCGTGCTTTGTGCAGTCTTCAAGAGCAGGTGATAGACGCCTGTTAAATGAGGAAATTGGTAGAAACTCGTTTAAATGCACAATGAAAATTTCGGTTAAAGGCTGAATAGGCAAGAAATTAATATAACGTGCAGTATTTAATAAGAAAAATGAATGGAATGAATCATGATTTTAATTTCTTTGTAAAATTGTCGGATTAAATTTCTTTGCAAAATGTTTCTTTGAGAATTACTTCTTTCTTGCTCTCTGTCTTTGAAAACTTCTTTTGAATATTTTAAAGACATCTTTTGAATTTAATTAATTCAACGTTGCACTAGCTTATATTTTCCAATAATTATCTGTATTTAAATATACGTTTCTTTGATAAAAATAAGTTATAAACTTAGTAAAACTTTGCCACTATTTTAAAGCTGGACACCGGTGTGTTGCTACTGATTATATTATGCTTTAAACTAACTCAAGCTTCAAAAGTTAAAAATAAATTGTGGAACAATTTCCTTGTCCGTAAAATTTTACTAAAAAATTTATTACACTTTATATGATGAATATTTGTCCGTTTTGAATATCTTGTATAAGAAAAAGATTTTTATAAAACAATAAATAAACAAGATTTAAAATGTTGCTGCCAAGAAAAGAGTTTCGTTATGAAACTAACTATAGCCTAAGAATTGAAAATTAAATACACATTTATAAAACAAGTTCAACTCCTTCATTACCGAAACTGCTATAAAAATCATCTGGAAAACCCATATTTGCTATTCTGTATGTATATACCAAAGAAGTCAAGGAGAAAAATATAATATTCCTTGACTTTATCTAATCAAATGACTGGCAGCCACTATTTATTGGACAATAAGAATAAGTCGACGAGAATATCTTTTAACTGGTTTAGGCTGAGGGTAATGGATGTAGAAATGTTGCTTGAGTCTTGCTTGATTTCCGGAATCTTGCACTTCCTCTTCACAATTAAATTGAATTTAGATTAGGATTTTTAAAAGTTACATGCTTAAGGTAGGATTTAACTGGTTTTTAATTAAATTGCATCATCTTCATTTTCATCATTGCATTAAAAAACTTCCATTTGCGGGGGAAAAACTCCGCATTCTTTAAGGATATAGAAAAGTAACAACAATTTTTTAAAATATTTTTAAAAATTATACCAAAATATATTTTTATGTATCAATACTTTTTCAAACAACCTTTCTTTACATTAGGAACATTTAGCAATTTTTAGAAAACAAATAAATTAATGAGATTTTTTATGTTGTTCTTTTAAAGTTCTTTTATACCATTATTTGATACTTCCCTTTAAGATTATTTTAAACACTTTTAGACTGCATAGAAATCTATCTTTATTTTAAAATTTAAAAACCTAGTGTAGCAGATGTATTTATTCGCCAGATGGCGTTGCCTCCTTCCCTCTACGCAGGTGACTCTTTGATAGTGTGTGAGTGAGTATGGCACGCGAAGAGGTCCGGTATTGTAACAAGGGCAAAATGTTTTCTTTTTAAATTGTAAATAATTGTACATAATTACTTATCATCGTTCATGGAGCTCTCTTCATTTCGTACGGAAATATTTTTCTGTGGATTAAATAATGACCCGCTCAGTAAAGCTTACAAATGGAGTAGAGTAGTTATACCAGTTAAGAAATATACAACTTCAATATTTTAAAAAAAACCAAGACATTTTAACTCAAAAGAACGGGAAATTCCAGTAAAATGCCAAACATTTAGTCTTTCCATTTATTTATTTCTCCCTGCCAGTGATTTTCAAAAATGTATATATTAATATAAGATAAAACAAAATTTTTCAAACACCTAATTTCCAGGTTTAACAAACTTTATATCCATTAAGCCAAAATATCGATTGTTATCACTTGTTTAGAAAAAGGCACGTCCAGTAAATGCCTACAAAGTTCGAACACCATTGGAATTGCAGAAAATAATTGTTAGGTTACGGTTAAACTCCGGAATAATCATCTCAATTCAGGTAGGAAAAAAATTACTACTCCTACGCTTAGTTACTAACAAAAACACATCAAATGACTTCCGCGTTTGCCCACTAACTGTGTACCACAGAAAATACAGAATCATTACAAACGAGTATGACATTTTCATAACGCTGAGGTCCCGAAGAAATGAGGGAGCAAAATGCTTAAGAGTTGTGCTACACCTATGGTTAACTGTTTAACTTCATCACCGAGTCACTGATCCGTGAATTAAAACAGTTTTGTTTCAGTTGAACAATATCGCCCATTTTTGCAGAGGGTTCATCAGCATTGTTATCACAGCAAGAGGTTTTTTACTGCTCGAAAAACAGATAAAGAGGCGACTGGTGATGATCTGTTCTTCTATTATTAATTCTGATACAACCAAGAACAAAGCCACGGTGCAGGAAGAACATAAAGATGCAACCAGGATATTTTTAGACTATATCCGTATCTTAGACTATGAAATTTTCTAAAAATAAAACAGCCGCATGGTTAAGGAAGTTATTTAGAATATAGTTGCATAGCCATACTATAATTTTTATCATAAAATTTGAGTATCTGGCAACAAAGAGAAAGAATTCCATTTTCTTTATTCAAAATGACAAAGCACGTTTATTTATTTTTTTTATTTTGTTAGATTTGCTTCCCGTTTTGAAGCTAGATGAATATTTTAGACTGACCTCGCAATTTTGAGATGTGTTCATGTAATGGCAATTGATCTGAGTCAACATCCTATCTCCAGACTTCTAAGCCGTACCAATGTGAAGGCACTCGTCAGAAAGCAGATTTAATGTGCATCAGGACAATATATATTGTGGATATTCAGTGAAACATGTGTCTTAAAATTAAATATTCCCAAAAACTGAAAGTAACTTCGTAACGTAAAATATGCTTTAAAGACTGTCAATGGATTAAAAACGTTTGGCAAAAGGCATGACAGATATTAGCCGTAAGACTTCCATTTTGACAACACGGGTTTGTAACCAAAACCAAAGTGAATTAATTTAAATTCTTCTTAAATATTTTAACTATTCCTTCAGAAAAATTTTATTGCCTTTTTTTGGAATTAAAGGTTTATTGACCTTAAATGGTAAATTGCCGAAGCTTATATTAAATCGATGAGAATCAAAACTGGTGAAAGCAGGCTTCGAAAAAAGTGAAAATGTTAATACGCCATTAAATAATATACATTACTCAAGTAATATTTCATGCCTTGCTGTTAATCTCGTTTCGAGTTACCATGCCTTTTTACTTCAAATTTGGAATGAAAAAGCATAAGGTTCTAATAAATAACACTTTTGTCCCTGTAATTCCGGCCATGGAAATAACTAGTTCCATATTAACATTTTAATTAATTAATAATTGAGCGAAATTTTAGCGTTTTTTCTTTAATAACTTTCGAAAATATTATAGCACAAAAATCATTTTCACACCATCTGAAAGCACAAAAAATTACTTTTTCAATGATATCAATTAAATTGACGTACGATTTTTTTCTCTAATTTTAATGAATTTTTAAAAATATTTTTTGGCATAATTTAAAACAATACTTTTCATTGTTACCACGCGATTCAAACCGTTTCATTGTTTAAACAAATATTTATTTGCATTTTTCAGTCCCATTGTTGAAAGCTTAGTTAATATCTTAATGTTTAATGGTATGTTTTAATTAGCATATTTTCATCCAGCTAACATGCTGCTGGATGTAAAATGTCCAGCGACATTTTAAACTTAAAATCAAATGCATATTTTGCAAAAGGAATAAGAAAGTGAAGTTGATGCCGACAACGGGCAATTATATGCTACATGACACAGACAGTTACTCGACTCCATTAGGGACGTTCCTGCAGACAACCAACAGAATAGGTGGAAAGCTACAGAAAGAACATGGTTAAATGTCTATAAAAATTTGAAATTTAAAATTACGTCGTTAAGGGAACCATGAATATCAATTTATACATAAGAGATGCAGTTGAAATTATATTCCCGGCGAACAAGCTGGTCGCGAAGGCGGCTAGCATCTTAATAAAATAAAGGCATCATTCCTTTATTTCGTTCATAAAAGGTTTATTTCAAAGATTCATTTTCAGAAGATAAAACGATATATGAAAAACATACTCAAGCAATCAACAAATGAGAATGCCAAAATAGTTTAGTTTTGCATGGATTGAGATATCTTAGATATTTATTCAATCGCATTACAAAATACCGTTTTTGAAGTTTCATGAGGGAATGCCTCGCAATTTTCAACCATGATCAAATGAAGAAGACGACACTTGAACTGGCACTCTACTCTCCAAGCCTCCATGACACATTGGTGTGAAGAGGTTTGAGCCAGCGGGTTTAGTATGCACCTGGCCCATGTACACGGAAGACCTTAAGTCTATAACTCACGCCGCCGACCGCCTCACCCATAGGGATTAGAGTTATCAAGAATCGACGGACAGGAGGGCCTTAAGGGAAATCAACCCGAGACTGCCACCAGAACATCGCGATCCACCAGATAGTTGTGAATATTTTTATTTTTTCAGAAATTCCACATTCGCCAGAAATTTATGAAGTTTCTAGAATTTTCTGTTTATTCTCATTAATATAAGAAGATAAATGCATTCGTTGATATCAATTGATTCAAGGATATGACAGTTAAAAAAATTTTATACATTCTAAAGATCATCAAAAAGTTAAACTGCATCAACATAATTCTCAAAAGTAAAAATAATTAGTTTTTTTTTCTTTTTGTTGAACTGACTCACGGCGAAAAACGTAAAAACGTTAAAGAAATAAACTGGATTTTTCATTCATTCAAATTTGAAAAAAAAAAAATGTTACGAAAATGTTTATGCTCATAATTCTCAGATTTTGTGGTCCATCTCAAACAAGAAATTGGTAAACTGAAAATAGTGATTTTCATTTCAAACTGAGTATGAAAATAACATTTATATGCAATTAAAATAATTAGCTATTTAATAATAAATAATTTTACAATAAATAATTAGTTAATAATTAGATATTTAAAAGACCCGATATTTTATGTTTGAGATAATATGCAAAACTAGAATTTCTGGATGTTAGGCTAGATTGATTTTATAACTTTTGCACAAAGCGGAACTTCTAGGTTACTTTTTTAAAAAACGGAAAAAGACTATTCTAAGGAATCTTTTATTTTTATTATTTTTTTTATTAACGTCCATTTCTTCCTCGCAAATATGTTTTGATGGAACAAAGTGCCGATAATTTTGCTAAATGCATCGTCGCATCTGAATTTTTTTTAAATAGAAATATGCTCTATTTATCTGGGAGAAAAAGCCGCAGTCTTTCACATCATCTATTTATCAAAACTGTTAAAAACTCACATCTTGAATCATGTGCTGTGACCTTCACTATAACTTTAAAAACAATTTTTGTTCGAACAATTTATTTTAAAAAATCATTTAAGCATCACTGAACTCAGCAAGTTACCCACTAAAAAGAAATAAGATGTACCGTTAATAAATCATTTTATGAACATCCGTGCTCATTTTTCGCAAGCGTAATTTAATCGCACTAAAAGCACGCTGGGTCTGAAAAAATTAGAAGGAAAAAATTCTGCTTTTCGAACTCAGGGTGGTCTAAAACGTGGAGATAGTCAAAATCTCGAGTTCGAATTTTTTGACGATTACAATACTTTTTCTTTGGATACTTCCTATACGAGAAAGTAAAAAGGCGGATAAATCTTCTTGTCTAATGTTTTTGAATCTGTGTTTATAGTTATTGTTTTATTAATAGTCTACAAAATTTCTTGCTTAGTTCTAAATTTTAGTGAATTTCGTGTTCCATAAAAGAAAACATGCTCTTGACAATTTTTGATTTGGAAATTAGTATGAACCATTTCTATTGATTTCTTACATATTAATGAATTTGTAATTGTTATGAAGTTTTTAAATTTTAATTAGAACCTTATTTAAAAAATGTTCGGTTCGGTTATTTCTTAAAGAATTGTACAAATTTAAATCCGAGAATGCCTGATTTTTCAAATTTTATCCGTGGGATACAAACTAATTTGTTTATATTTTGGATATATCTAATTAAATAGTCCTTGTAGAACCACTCCCAAACATATATATTAACTCAACATTTTAAAGAAAAGTTGTAATTCTGAACGAAGTTTAATTATATTAACATCCCGTTTTGAAATGGCATGAGATTTTGTGGCGGACCTCATAGCTTCGAACCGTGGCCGAATGAAGAGAACGACACCTGAGCCGGCTGTCGCGGGCGCCACACCTGTGGCAGCACTTTTGAATGGGTACTAGGCCTACGAACATAGAGGATCTTTGGCGGAATCGGATTTCGAACCTTCCTGGTCTGAAGCCGAGACCTTACCTCCATAACACTGCGATCCCGATTTTTATTCAAAATAAAAATGTTTTAATATAAATGTTATTACAAATCTTAAGCAAGCTTCTAAAATCTTCATTCCAAATCACTAGTATGCTTAGTTTTGGATCGAAGTGTCTGTTTCGTTCTTTATTACTGATTTTGTTTTATCTATATTTTCTATCGGAAAGGCGAATAGCGTTTATTCTGGCCCTGAT
>BGPR01008693.1:11967-62047 GCA_013235015.1 Araneus ventricosus | reverse complement strand
GTGACATATCGCTGAAGCGAGACACAGGGAACATTTTCGATCCATGCACTGGTTAGAAACAATGTGTCTCTGACGATTAGCACTTTTCCAGTCTCTGATGGTAAAGATGAATTGTCCATTTCGGTAACAAGTGATTCCCACACGTAAGGTGAAAAACTAACACCGTTTTTGGTTGGGAAGATTCTGCCGTTTTCATTCGTTTTGAACTTTCGAATGTGCACATTTAAAACATTCCCGAAATCACTGACCACAGCATAGTTGTTCTCACCGATGTGATAATGGTGTTGAGGAATAGAGTCTTCAGTAAAGCCACCAGTGTTGTTAAATGTTGAGAGTTTCTTCGCAGCAGTCGCTGAAGAAGCGGATTCAGATGATGCACGTTTCATGATGAAGAGAAAGTCGGGAAACACAGTAGAACGGCAAAAATCAAAGTAGAGGGAATTCATGAAGGAAAGTTCGAAATTTATTAGGAAACTCTAAAAAATTGATAAAAGGATTCAGTAACATTATTGGTTGAACTTGTGTGAGAACTTAATCATTTGCGAATGTGATTGGCTGAAAGGGAGACAGAAAAAAAAACTCATGCCTTTAATCGGCATAAGAATATTCTCGAAGTTCTAAGAAACTATCAAGTGACACATAAAGATAAACATATCAATTAATAGACTGAAATTTAAGATAAAGAGATTTTTCTAAGTATGATAGTTGAAAAAGAATGCGTGATTAGAATTATCAATGCAAGACGATAGTCATAGTTAAATATTCTAGAAATAAGTATGACATGACATGGTTCATCTATGACGTGTGCAAATTAGTCACGAATGTAAGATTTAACACGATCTTTTAATCTTAAAGAAACATGTTGAAAAAAATTTAATACTAACTGTGTAGGTCTTCATAGCTAGATTGCTATAATCATGAAGTGTAACATTTATTGATGAAGATTTATTTTTTATAAGTTAGAATCCAAGAGAACCGAATAATCAAACTATATATAATTAATGAAAAATGGAAAATCAGTTGTCGAAAAAAAATAAGATTGAAAAGTCGATTCCAGACATTTTTGTTTAAAAGCTGAGAAAAATTTGAATGTCTAAAAACAGAAAAAAGCTGTGAAATTTTTCAAAGTTTTGAAAAGAAGGATAAGTAAACTTTTCTTGAAGTGAGAGATATATTCAATCGAGACATTTGTTTGTTAAAATAATATAAATACATTTAAGCTTGAGAAAATAATTAAACCCTGAAACGTTAAAATGAAGTCTATTCTTTAACTTGAAACAATTTTTAATCATCAAACGCAGCCGACTTTAAAATAATTTCCCTTTTTGTTATTTCCTGAAGCTGATAGAAAATTGAAATTTTAAGTTCAACAAATTTCGTTATGCAAGGAAAAAATCATTCGTTTCTGTCACTGGAAGAAATGTGTTCAAAAATCAAAGTGAATTTCGATCATGAAAGAAAAACTTAATTAAACCAAAGATATTGTTAATATGATTGCTTTTATATTTTGTTAATAATTGCATTCGTCAGTGGAAAAAAATATGTTCAAAAGTAGAGTGAATTTGAAACAACAAGATTTATGAAAGTGTGTAGATATTTAAGTGAATGCGTTGAGGTTAATTATATATTGAAATGCTCAATTTTCTGATAATCTTTGAAAATTCGCAAGCAAGCTGATTTAAGACATATGCGCGAGAAAAAAAAAGATTCAATTGAGACATTTTTTTTGTTAAAACAGTGTCAAAGGTTTTAAGTTTAAGAGAAAAAGTTAATCTTGAAGTGTTTGAATGAGGTTTATTTTTTGAGTTGGAACATTTTTTTTCATCTGAAACAGACAGCTTTAAAATAGTTTTATATTTTTATATTTTCGAAACTAGTAGAAAATTGGAATTTTAAGATCAATTTTATCAAATTTCACTATGCAAGAAAAACTTAATCAAACCAAAGAGATTTTTAATATGATTGCTTTTATATTTTGTCAATAATTGCACTCGTGATTGGAAAAAAAAATTCAAAATTAATCAAAGCAAGCTATGTTTCATGTAGGACTGACACAGAGTAAGCAATGATTAGAATTATCTATGTGGAATATTCTCAAAAGATAATCTGTCGCAAAGAGAAGCAAACACACACAAACATGGGAACTCTTTTATCGTTATTCGAAGTAAATCGCACACACAGTCTTCATGAATTAAACACGCATGTAAGAAAAAAAGTTCTTTGGTGGTTAAAATTGTTGAGATAAAATTTATTTATTTGGTTAATGTGAAAAGGAATTAGAATGTAAAACATGAGTTTCATTAATTTATTCAAGCCAAAGAGATTTTTATTTTTCTTCTATGTTATTGCTAGAATATTCTATGATCGTTTTCATCATTCGAAGAAATGTGCTTTAAAAATCGAAAATGAATTTCCGTCATGTAAGTAAAATTAGTTAGAGAAAATACATATAATTAATTAAATAGAATAAATATTTTGTGAAATAATATAAGATTAATAGAAATAAGGAATTAAGAAGAAAGTCAAAATAAGTTCGTAAAAGCAGAAATCACTCGAAAATTTTTAAAGTATCGAAAGAAAGGTATGTTTAATCAGTTGATAGGCAAAAATTTTAGATTAGTCGAATGTTTTATATAGTTTTAGAGTTAAGTATGATGAATGATCCCTAAATTTTAAAGATAAAATGATTTGTGATGAATCAATGCATTTGTGACGTTTAATGTAACCTTTTTAACGTCATTCGAAGTAAATTGCAATGTCTTTATAGATAAGTTATATATTCAGCAGAAAAAAATGATCTTTAATGGTTAATATTAATGAAGCTATTTCGTCGATGTTGAAGTGAATTCGGAAAGAAAAAAAATAATGCCAACAACTTTCTCGTTCAAGATTCAAATTTTCCATTTAACTTTAAGAGAGTTTAACGTTTTGATATTCCTGAAATAGTTAAAAACAGAATTTTAAGTTAACTTATTCAAACTAATTGATTTTTAGTGCTCTTGTATGTTATTGTTAGAATATTCTAAAATTATGTTTGTTAGTGGATAAATAAGCTTGAAGCAAAGAGGAAAGTTGAATGATGAAAGAAAAATAAATCCAAGTTGGATCATTCGAAGAATTATTCTTATAAAACTGATTTAATTAAGAAACAGATTTTATGAGAATTAGTGACTAAGTAAACTTGTTGTTATTTAAGAATGGAAAATGCGTAAGTTTTGAAATTTTCCTAAAAACAAATGAAAAACGTTATTCGATAACGAAAAAAGAAAAATGAGCATGCCGAAAATTAGAATAAGATTGAAAGTTTAACTCACTCTAACTGATGAAATTCTGTTCAAAAGCTGAGAAATTTCAAAGTCTCTAGAAACAGAAAAAAAAATGAAATTAAGATTGTAAGTTTCAAATTATTATTATTTATATCGAACCCTGGTGAAAACTTTTTTCAAATTTTTAAAAATCTTCTCGATAGATGGCGTTCGAAACCTCAAGTTCTAAAATAGATTTATAACATAAGTGAAGCAGGTAACCATGGTTGAACGGTTAGAACACGAGAAAATCGGTCAATCATGATTATCTTTTGTTGAGTTCGAATCCACCCTTATACAAAATGAAAAAAAAATCACGAGAAATAATTATTTAAAAATATTATTGACACTAGATGGCAGCACACGAAAAAACTTTTTTCTAATTTAAAAATCTTTAGTTAAACATCTTCTCAATAGATGGCGTTTGAAAACACAGAAAAAGCGCGGGAATTTCAAATCTTAAAATCCGGTGATCCCCTGATCCCCTGAGTCGAAACTCTCTTTTTTCCCCTACTTATATCCATCTTAAATTTCGCAAGGTTCAGAATGAGACGAACAACTTTGAAACTTGAAGGTAGAACATTTCATAATGTAAATGCTGCTTTTGAAATATTTACTAAAAACAAGCATTTTTCACTGAATTTAGAAGTATTTGCAATTCAAGCATATAAACATTCTTATTCTTCTGAAAAAAATTCTGAAAAATATTCTACTATTTATCGATTCTTTAACTAATTATTTCTCTTTACTGGAAATGACAAAAAAAAGTTTCAAACATTGAAAATATAGAATAAATTTGTTCGTCAATCATAGTAAGTTTTCTAATTATTGTATCAATATTTCGTGATACATTTATATCTTCATTTTACTTCAGTACATTCACTTTACAGAGACAAAGTTTTAACGAGAGTATCATTATGTATAATATTTCCATAGAACACGAAAAATTTTAGAATTCTTTTCCTAATACAGTACAGTTGAAAAGAGATTTTACGAATTAGCAAGTAATTTTCTGTGATTATTAGAAAACGTTGTAATTATTGAGATAAGTATTTAAAAAAATTATTATTCGAGAAAGTTACTGTGCTGTTGGACGTAAAAACTTCTCGTGGAAAAAGAAAACTAATGAAACAAAACAAAAAAAAATAATAAATCGAAACTGACTGGTGCATATACGATTTTTTAAACTTTTGTTGACATGTGCTGTGATAATAATATTGATGTCGTCTTCCTCGGATCCTTAAAAATAACCCTTGGATAATTTTTGAATTCCTGGAAATTATTTTAAAAAATCTTTTACTGTGATGCCTAATTGCAAAGTTTTTAGCTCAAATTCGTAACTCGGAAGTTTTCTCTGGTTCTTTCCTATTTCCTATTAAAATAATAAGATATGGTTTATATTCCGAGTATTTTGATTCATACGATGTCAAAAATAAAAATTTTATTCCTTCTGAATTATTTCCATTATTTAAGTATTTCTTATCTCGTGCCTTTAGTGATAATAAGAGAACAATTTTTAGAGGCTTTAATTCATTTAGAAGATCGTAGAAAGTTTTCTAAATGGATAAAGATATAAAACTGTTAGGTGATTAGCGAGAAAACTGCAGATTGGAAATCCAGTTTCTGCAGAGTCAGTTTCTCTTACAATTTAAGTTTTCCTATTATCCTCGTATTGTATGTTTCCAATCTCTTATAGGAATTTTTATTTTTCATATGATTAACAGAATTCCTTACTGTCCAATTCATAAATAATATTTACAGGTCTTCTGAAAATATTTCATTCAAAGTATTTCAAAAATTATTAATATTTATTATAATTAATTATTAATATTTATTATAATTAATTATTAATATTTATTATAATTAATTATTAATATTTATTATAATTAATTATGAATATTTATTATAATTAATTATTAATATTTATAAAATTATTAATATTTAAAATCATAATTCTTATTTATTATTATTAATATAATAACCTTTGAAATACTATTCCTACAATAAAAGAACGAGAATACATAAAAATTCTCATTCTGGTATTATAAATTAAATCAATAGAAATCCAAACAAGTGTAAAAGCACAAAGAAATCAATGATAAAGAAAAGGAAATTTTATAAATATTGTTAATTAGAAACAAAGCCTAAAATTAAAATCTAATCTTTCAATTAATCTAATAGATCAGCTGTAAAAAAATGCTTTATTATAGTCTAGTTTAGTTATATTAACAACCATTTAAAGCAACTCGAGGTTTATTTCGGGACATACTTGGTAATTTTGAACTGCGTTTGCATAACGAAGAGGACACCTGAGCTGGCACCTCCTTCTCCAAACTTCCGCACCCCACCCGCATAAGGACGTCTGACTCCGACATACTTAACGTGTGCCAGGCCTAAAAATACGGCTATAGTTAGTGAATCGGAATTCGAACCTGGATCCCAAAGGCTGCGAAGCAGAGATCTTACTACTAGGCTACTGGGACCTTATGAAAGAGAATAAAAAGAATAATGTAATAATTAAAAATCATACATATTTACGGTCTTAATCAGAATTTTGGATAAATCGGTAATATTTACAGTTTTTATATTGCTTTTTGATGGTTATATGAAATAATTTAACATTCTTTTATAAATTGGTTTGGGAAAAAAGCATTAAACTGGTGAGGAAGATGTTGTTGCGCTTAAAATGTAAGTTTAGTGTGCATACGTAAGTTTAGATACATATCAAAATATCTATAAGTTCAGAAAGCCTTAAAAATTTTAGTTTTTAGGAACTTATTCACCACAATCTTTTTGAATCGACAATTTGAAAAAAAATATGAATTATTTTCTATAGATATTTCAAATGAATAAATTTTTTATAAGCGTATGGATATATTTCTATGAAATCAATAAATCCTTAATAAAAAGTAAGTTTTTTAATCCAATCTGAATTAAACTCTTTCTATAAATTTGTTGGATAAATTTTCAGACTTTAAATATAGGATAAGATAATTTTCATATTCTCACGCGTATTTTTAACAAATTTTTTCATTTTAAAATGCATTTGATTTTATTGTTAAATATCAGGTACAGAGGCTGTTCGTACATTTTAAGACTTTTTTTGTGGCATTTTAAGAGCTATTTTACATAATTTTTTTGTGTTTTAAATATTCAGTTTGATAACCCTTAGTCTTAAATATCTTTCTGCACCGTAACTTGTATAACATTAATGCCTTTTGTACATCGGAAGAGGTATTTTTTTCCTTTTCCTCTTAAACAGCTTTCCAAAGACCACAAAAGGTTTTTAGTTCGGCGTTTAGATAATACTCTTTTTAAAAGTTCCAAAGCCCAAAAATCCATGGATACATCAGGAGATTTCCAAAATTGGTGCAATAAACATTTCACTCTAATTACAAACACAGAAATAAATCCAACTGGAAATCAAAAGGCAACTCTTGCGCAATATTACAAGATAAAAAAAAGAAGAAAAAGTTTTTTTTTGTTCCACCCGAATAGTTGGGGAGCTATTAGAGGCTGATAGACCATTTCCATGCGCCTTGGGGCGAAGGGGGAACTCACAAAAGAGTTCGAATAGCAATGTTGTCTGACCCTTTCTTTGGTTTTATTGTAAAAGTAAAGGCCTGCGAAGTCCGTGAGAAGGGGGGCGGGGGGCTTCACAACGGGCTGTACTCTCATTTCAAGAAGAGTAGGCTGAAATTGAAAACTTGATCTCACACGAAGATGACAGAGTGTTGTAGCGAAACCTGTACAACCCCCAATGCTGGATGAACGGTCATAAAACATCCCTCCTTCTCGCGGCAAGAAAGAAAAAATTTGTTTGCGAAAAAAAAGAGAGGAAGCAATAAAAACTTGTCTTGTTTCTTTATTTTATTTCGCTCTGCTGCAGGGGTCGGGAAAACTTTCTGGTAGTAAAATGGCGGTAACAGAATTCTCCTATTACAGAAATCAATAATTAGAAATAGATAGATACTTTAAATGAAGGCCCAATTCCTTTCAAGATTACTCCGATTGGAAATATATGTTTGTATTGCTTTATATTGAATTCAAAAAAGAAACATTCTAGAATAAAATATTTACTTTTCATTTATTTTAAAATGTTAACTGAACTGAAATATTTAAGAAACGTTTCTAATTTTTTTTCTGTTTATGCATTCCTATTGTTTGAGGGGGGGGCGATCTTGTAAAATGGGAAATTGGAAAATTCATCATTCTTAAAAATAGTCTTTAAATTATAAATTGCAGGATTTTTCTTTTTCAGTATATTTAAGTAATCAGGACCAGATTTCCCATATGTCCAACCTAGGTCAGGGCGTAGGCCGCAGCCACCAAAAAAAACAGTGCCGGAACGGTGTTCCGGTGCGTACCGGCTCCACTAAACCCCTGTTATTAACTTTTTTTAGGGAAGGGGGGGGTGAAGAATATACATCGGACTAGGGATAGAAATGTGTAAATCCTGCCCTGTAAGTAATTCCACTCGCTTTGTTGAGACAGACATAAATAAAAAACTTTATTCTACATCAATTATTTTAAGTTATTGGTACCCCTGGTCAGTGAGCTGCAGCCCAGGGGGTGCCCTTAACTTTACTGTAGCAATTCTATTTTAATTTTGAGCCAAAATACTTATTTAATAATAGTTTTAAATAAATATAAAAATATGGGCAGGGCTCTTGATGAGATAACCGTAGATTTTGTAATATTATATAAACAGTATATAAATTCAAAAAATATTCACGCAAGGACAATCAATGAGTAAATCATAAACCATATATAAGCGTGGAATTCAAGTTACAAATATTATTAAAGCTAAAGTATGTAGTTGCACGCTGTTACTTAATATCATAGCAACGCTTCAGATTTAGCTCTTTAATCACAGGAAAATCTAAAAATATTGACATATAAATTGAAACAATAGCAATAACAATTTAATCTTTCTGCAGAAACAAAAGGCCAGAAAGAAATATGTATTTATTAAATCAACTGACATTTCGAATGAATTTTTAGAAAATTCCATCTTGACCCTCTGACAGCATATCAATATAGCATATCAAAAATTTCTGCGGTTGGAATTTCGTCTGTTTACTGCTACATCACGAGGGATTTTCCACAAATGTTTTTTAAATAATTTTATAGACTTTAATAAAAGTTGAATATGCTTAATACCCAAATTAAAATTACCGTTCGACAATTACTATTAAAAGATTTATGTTTAAAAAGTAACATTGTGCTTATGTTACCTTTAACATTAATATGTTTTCATATTTTAAAAAATCCGATTTGTTTACTGATTTTATGCAACGAAAAATATAATTTAAGTCTTATTTAAAAACTACTTGGCCAAATTCTGGATTTTTTAAAATCTGTTTTTAACTCATTTCAATTATTATGGCGATTGTGAGTACAATTGCCTATCGATTCGAGTTTTAGCAAACACATTATGGATCTTTATTGGAATCGTGTCGCGGACTTGCTATCCTCTGATCCCGAATCCGAGACTTTTTTATTAGGCACTAGCTGTTACCCGCGACTTCGTGCGCGAAGAATTTGAATTATTGTTTTTTTTAAATTCACGAATGTAAATGTTTTGTTGCATTTTGAAAGGGGAAAGTAAAAGTTGTGAAGGTGATAATATTTAATTGGACGGCTGACAGGAGTGTACTGTACATGTATGCTGATATAGTTATGTAAATCGTTTATCTATTCTAATATACTTTTGTATACCACATTATTTGCACAAATGTGGAGGTTGTGTGGGCTGGACACACGTGAACACGCCACATATGCACGCCCATAAGAAAAATATGGTTTTTCCAAATGTACGCCTGCCACTTTCAGTGCCTGGCCCTGAGCCTCGCTAATGATATTTTTAAAGGGATTTGTTACATTTTGAACTGACACGATAAATCCTTCGGTGTTATCGGAAGGCGTGGAATTAAAACACTCTCTGTTCTCCCTATATCAGTCATAACAGTAGCTTTCACGACGTTTGTACCCTAGGTTTTAATTTTTAACCGTGTGCCATTGCGCAGTCTTGGTATATCGAGGTTACGTATTAGTGGTACTGGCACACCGACTTTCAATCTCGGCTTGTCGGAAGGTGCCCCTGACAATTCTAAGATCTTGAAGAGCTCTACAGAATATAATGTTCCTTGACATGGACTGGACAGTTACTTGACTACATTAGGGATTTTCATAAAGAAAATGAAAAGAGCATGTGCAAAGCTACTAAAAGAACGAGGGTTAAATATTTAACCCAATTTGAAGTTTAAAATTACTTTGTTAAGAGAACCATGATTATTAAATTATGCATAAGAAATTCAATTGTAAATAAACAAAATCTGTATTCCTGGCGAACAAGCTAGTCGCCGAGGTCTGCAAATCGAAAATATAATATAATTTTTTTAGCTATTTAATTTATAGACGTTTCTGATACCTATTATAGTAACTGCATTATTTAGTTGATTGGAAAGTGCATGTTTCAGGCAATTTTAACACATAAATAAATAAATTTTTTTCTACAGATATTTTTACTCTTAAAATAAAGAATTTTTTTATTTTTTTATTAAAAGCGTAACTAAATACATCGATAGCTTTAAAATTCATGGCAACCATCTAAATAATCCACACATGTATAAAAAATTCCATTTGCAAACATAATATAGAAATAAAAATATTTCATAACTTGCAGCTAAAAATGTAACATTCCTAACAACTAAATTTCAACCATAGAAACGATATATATTTTGAATTTAAGAAGTAAAAATTATTTGTGAGCAATAACATTTTCGGAAGTTATCACCAAAAAGCCGGCTAGTATGGTGCACGTTAAATCCGTTGGGGCCATATGTCCAGTGTCCACTCGCTGATGTGGTGCGGAAGTTTGGAGGGGGAATGCGTCAGGTGTTGTCCTCGTCATCTGACTACGGTTCATAATTGCGATTTCTTTATCAAAATGACATTCGCGTTGCTTTGAAATGATACGCAACTGCATCTAAATTTAACAATCACCAAAAAATGCCAAAATTTTGTTTGCTTTTAGATTAAGATTGTAATTAAAATTTCGAAAAAATCACACTGAGGTGCACATTCATTCTCTCCAAAATATATTAGTTCTGTATTTGGTAAATCTACGTCTAATGATCTATCCTGTAAAGCGCGAACAGACAGACGCAAACACATACACTCGTTCCCTTTTATTCTTAGAAGAAAATTTTAATTTGTAAATTAAAATTCTATGATTAAAGCCTGGATGACTGAACCTTTTGAAACTGCATAATTGTTTTCTAAAAGAAGAATATGACGTTTTCTTTCTGATCGAAAGCATACACCTAGGAGAAAAAGAATGAATAGCTTAAAAAACTGGTGATTATTGAAGAAAAATTTCACTGAACTTCTTACTGCAAATTAAGAACAAAATTTTTTAATTAATTTAATCGAAATGGAGTTTTCCATTTTTCAAACACGATAACTAAAATTCTATTTAAAATATCTGTATATAATTTGACAAATGTTTTATTTGAAATACTGTCTAGGGAACGACGGAATCATCTGTATAATGATAATCTAAAGAAAATTAATCGAGCTTTTGAGATTTAACAGGAGGCCTTTACTCTATATTATATCATTTTGTCCAGTTAGAAAATGGATGGCTAACATGGCCTAAGGAACCGGGGACTGGTAAAGAGAGGGACATCTTGGATTATAAAGTATTGTTTTCTTAGTTTCAGCTAAGGGCAAACGCTTTTACTCTTTTATGTCGAGATCGGAAAAGCAAAATCCCCGGTGCCCGTCTCAGAGGTGGTCCTGAGGGTAATTGAGGGGGGGGGGGGCGCGCATTCTTGTACTTTGTCCAGCGGCCCGGCTTGACTAGGTGACATTTTCTCCACTTCCTGTCCATGAGGCCTGCTACTTACTGGTCAGTGTAAATGCAGTTCGCTTCACAGCTTAAAAACCATTGATAAAAGCATGCTTTTATCAATTCATTTCGCTCTTTTTAACGAGGAGATTAGTCAAATATTGTTACACATTTACTATTTAGTTTAATTTAAATGGATGTCTTAGAAATTATTCAGACTTCAAAGAAGAAGGAATTGCATGTGGAATTGCCATAAACAACAACAACATAGAACAAACAATACAATCGAGGGTCGGCATAACAAATTTCAGACTATTCTAAGTAAACCTCATCCTAAATTTAGAAATCTCTTTCAAGTTTAAAAGATGAATCAAAATATAATGATTTTTTTAATAAGCTGAATGGAGATAAATTTCGAAAGGAAGAAAAGAGCTAGGAAATACGTCCAGTTAAATGAAAGAATTGCTAGAGCTCTTAGGGCTTACGAAGATAAGAAAGATATTATGAAGTGTATAACCAGTTTAGCCTATATTTCAAAAATGGAATTAAAAAAAGCAAATTTGAAGAAATAAAAACATAAAAAAGATTCAAGATCATTTTGTAATAATATTAATAATAGTTTGAAATTAATTTACTTCATAAATTAATTTAAATAATGTCAACAATTTGAATTATTATTTCATCTTAATGTGTAATAAAAATATCCATGCAAATCAATTAAAGTTTGTACTTTTGAATATATGATGGACTTCTGCATTTTTTTATATTAAAGCCCAGTATTCAAATTCATGATATCTATAAATATATTTCATACTGAAGTTGCAATTATTTATAGAAATACGTATTGTTTTTTCATAAAAGAAATTCTGTCTAATTCTTTCATTTCCAAATCTATTTCAGTTTGTGGAATACCACGATATTATTACTAAGCAATCTTGAAATGTTGTGTATCATTTGTGTTTTTCTATGCATTTATTTATAAAGATTCGAGATGGATGTGTTACCTATAAAAATGACAGACAACAAAAATGAAAAATTGCATCTAATTTGCATTTTTGTAAAATAGCAACACTAACAGTCAGAGCTGAAATCTCATTATAAATTTTCTACAATTTAAGTTGCTGATATTACGCTGTTAATATTTAATAATTTTTCTGAGAATTCAACAGCTGCATTTTTATCTGAACAGAAGCTATTTTAAAGTTTAAAAAATTCTGAAAATTATCAAAATTGAAACGCAATGAAAGGATAATAAAGTTAATCCTACAATAAGTATACTTTATAGCAAAGAAATGTATCTGAACTTTTATGCAATAAAGTTTTAAGGTTGTTTGAAATTGTTGAAGTTTCTCTGAATAAACTATTTGAAGCCATGTTAATTAAGCCTATTTTCAAGGATGTTTGTTTCACATTCATTGGAAGAAAAAACTATAACATCAAAATCTACATCTTATTTTAACTAATCTTCACATGTATACAAATTAAAATGTTATCTAAATTGTGTATTATCAAAATTAAAAATTTCTTGTATGTGATATTATGTTTCATGAGCAATCAGCATTAAATAAAAATTCTTCTGCATTAATTTCTTTAAAGCGATTGGAAAATCTTTCTAAACAAACTGTTCATTTGAAAAAAAATTGCATTGATTTTTTGAATAAATTACATTTGTAATTCAAATCAATCTATAAATTTCTTTTAGGAAACATCAAACACCTATTAGAGAGTAAGTTGTTCTCCTAAATGAGAAGAACCCTGTCGCCCATTCTTGTAAACATATCGAACCAGAATTCCCGAAAGTTTTCCCATTGGATTCAGGTCGGAACTCCGATATGGCCATTGAAGAGTTTTTACCAGAATTTTGTAGGTTACCGCTTTCATCTAGGATTTCTCAGAACAATGACAGCAACATAATCAGATATAACAATCAGAGAAAACACTTCATCTCAAAGGAATTATCATCTTTAGAAAGATACTTTTCTGCTCTTTAATTTCGCATAAAAATAATTGTTGTTTAATAAATGTTTCAGAAGTTATTGGCAAAAAACGTCTAAGCGTTAGGCTTAACCCTCTGACTCCTAGCGGCCCTCAAAATCTTACTACCTTTGTATACGGAGGTTCTGTTGACATATGGATTGGTTAAATGGACTCGTCTGCCTTTTCCCCTCACTACGGGCGGTTGAAAGCCCACTGGGGCGTGACGCTCTGGGAGAGTCTGGGGTGGCTAATTGACTGATAGTCCTGGATGGGGAAAATAATGATATTTTTTCAATTGTTACCACGATAGTAGGGGTTTCTAATATTTTTCTTTTTATTGCAAGTTTGGCTCAATATATTCAAATAATTTATTTAATTATAAAATAATGTGGAGCACCGTTGTCATGAAATTATATTTGGAATGAATATTTATATCCCTTTTACTAGCTATTTGCTAAATTTTTGGGATTGTAATTACACCTTTCGTATCGTGCATTTATTTTAAATTCGAAACAAATGCATTTTTATTATTTATAGAAAGAAAATCCGTAAGCGCCATATATATTGATATATATTCGATATTAATAAGCAAAAGACGGTCTGAGGATCGCTATTAGTATATTATAATCAGAACACTAGCATTAGGCTTCAGAAAGAAATTTTAGAACTATATTTCTTTTAATAAGAGTACTAACTTTACCAAATCAGTTTCTTACCATATGTAAAGAGAAATATTTGGTGACTCACACAAATAGAATAATCCGTTATTAAAAAAATGCCATACTAATTTTTTACATCATATGTATGCTTATAAATGTCCATTAATATAGGCAAATTAAATCTTTATGCTTGAAACATATGGTTACAGATATAATAAAAATTACACAGAATTACATAAATTAAAAAACTTGAATGAAAAATTAGCGGGGAATATCAAGGAATAGATTTCGTGAGAATGACAAATATCCAAATGATATTCAAAGGCGAACAGATTTTTTTTTCTTTTATATTTTGTGATGTATGGCCAGAAACACTTTAAGAAATAGAAATGAAAAGCAAAAAAATGTTTTCATATTTAAATAAAAATACATATCTTAATTTTTAAACATTTCAAAAAGAGATGATATTAAAACTGTGAGTGAAAAAATTCTTTTAAAAAATTTCGTGTTTAGGCAGGGTGCTCTTTTAAAAGTTAGTTTCAAAAAATATTTTGAGTGCATAACAAAAAAGGAGAGAAATATAAATTTACATATGAGTCGCTCAGAAGCCAAAGATAATAAGTCCATTTTTGTACGTCTTCTGTTTTTGTAAATTTTGATGGAATTAATAACATTATTTTTAGTTATTAAAATATTCACTCGTTGCTTCATTAGAAGACTTTATATACTTTAACTAATCAAATTAATGAACCAAAAGTTTAAAAAATTATTGTATTAAAAACCTGGATTTTCTCAATTTTTTTCTGCACTTATCCGCATTGACTTCAGAACGATTCCTATAATTATATGAAAAATAATTATAGGATATAAATATACTATGTAAAATATGCTTATGTGAAAATACTCACGTTAGATGCTTCCGGTTTTCACTGAGCATTTAACTGCTGAAACAGATTACGCTGATTATGATAAGGCTCAAAACAATTTATGCAGAGGCACACTTTACATGCTTGACAAATCCAAGTGCTTTCTACGGCATGATTTCCAAGGGTTTTAATTTTTAGACTGCTACAGTGCCTGCACACCCTTTTCCTTCCTTGAATTTTTACACGCTCGTGTTTGTGAGAAATGATACGAGTTGATGTGGCGATAGAAGGCCGCAAGTTTTTTATCAATGAAGCTATCAGTCCCATCTTAAAAGTATATAAATTCATTGGTCTTTTCAGATTGGGCATATTAGTTAATGTATATATAATATGGGCATTGTTTACTGCAGTATTGATAAGAAACCGATACATATAAAACCACCACTTATAGGACTTGCGGGCTACATCATAATATTGTCTCTTCTGATCTGCAAGATCTACCCCTCCCATAAATTTGTTATATTGTCTTATAGTTTGGGGGGCAAGGAATTGAAGTAACATTACCTCCAATTCTGCGTTTTGTTGGCTCAATCGTATACGTGTTGGCAGTGGACACTAAAGCTATCTCCTTTTTGTCTTTCCAAATGGTACAAGTTAAATTTGGAGTTTCAATGCATTGAAAACACTTGCTTTCTCCAGCAGTCTTAAGTTTGAATTCTTTTATGTTTTCAGGGAGATATTTCCTATTTAGCATAATTGTACCAGTTGAATATTGTCCAGCGTTCAACAAGTCTCTCATAAGAAGAACACTGGAAAAGAATCGATCAAAAAAGATATGATGCCCAGTGCTTTTCAAACAACTGCACAAAAAACGAATTACATCATATCCTAGCCCTTTCTCACTACGGGGGACATTATCTTTCTTTCCACAATAAGGCTCGAAGTTATAAACATATCCAAGTCTGGAATCGCATAGCATCCAAACTTTAATTCATCGTTTAGCTGGTTTCATTGGCATATACTGCACGATTCCAAGTCTTCCTTTATATTTAATAAGTGCTTCGTCAATAGACAATTCTCTGTAAGGGGAAAAGTGCTTTAAGAAATTCAACTTTAAATCTTTCATAAAGGGATCTAACTTTTGCATAATATTATATCCTTCATCTTGGGGATTTTTCTCTTCTTCTCTGTTTGACAAATGAAAGTATCTCAAAATTTCCATAAACCTGTCCCTAGTCATCGTTCGTTTTATCATGTCGTTTCCTAACATTGGGTTACTTGCCCAGTAATCACTCATTTTTGGTAGGCGGGCTATACTCATAATTAGCATTACTGACAAAAAATTCCAGATTTCTTCAACGAATTCAACTGGCTTCCATTTTGAATGCGTGATATTTTTCTTCTCCTGGATATATTCTGCATATTTGTTAGTATTCACTCGTACAGTTTCGCACATACTATTCGTGAAGAATAATTTAAAATATTCCGAGGGGTCCGATCCTGTTGGTAGATTGTGTACTGGACCGCTACAAAAATTCGGCGACTTAACTTCTATTTTGGAGTTATCAATAGCTGTCGTCCAACTAATTTTGCGATCTTTATCAGCCCCTTTTCCATCTTCTTCAATCGCTATTGATGAGATTGATCGATGTCATCTGCATCTTCTTCAGTTTCGGTATCAATTTCAGCTTTGTCGGTTATTACAGAGGAATCATTTCCACTATCTAACTTTGGCCAGTCATCATCTTCGCTTGAAATTTCATCCTCGCTTGAAGTAGATCCGAAAAGAATGGCATCTATTTCAGTCTGACTCAAAATAGTTCTTTTCCGTTTACTTATGCTTAAATTTAAATTAGCTCAGAAACAATACCAGTAAAAGAAACTCTCCAGAAACAACTAACTCGTATAGTAGATATGTAGTACGGAACTAGCAAGCACTATTTTCTAACTAAAATCTACAAGTGAGTAAGGAGAAAGCCCTTATATACTTTTTTCGAAGAGTATTGTTACATTTCACAATGCTTTTCCACAAAAAGGGTCTGCCTTTCAGGAGTGATAAATTAACCTGTTGCATCCTAAACTGGTAACCTTTAGAAGTGATTGAGAATAATGGGAGTATTTAGAACATCTCCTTCGGAATTCAGTTGTGTCCTGTTGAATCCACACTGAACAAGGGAAAATAGGCTCCTTTACAATGCAAGGCTCTTATTTCCATAGAAAAATCTGTCGGACACATGTTCCATGTAATTTTAACCCCTACTTACAACATAAATGGTTCTGAAATAGGCTGTAAAGGCCAGGTGTAGCGTTTTCTCTTCTTGGGTATTTTTGACACTAAAATTAGTGACAATTCGGTGATTGATTTGATGGTACATTTTTGTAATGACAATGCAACAGGATAAAAGACTACTTTTAACATAGAGAGACATGCTTCTTTCTTAGACTCAGGGAGAAATAATAAAAATTGTAAGGGAATTTATTTATGAGGAAAGCACAAATGTTTGTAAGTAAATAAAACAGAATGGCGAACGTCTATATTTCCTTTGTACGAAAAAAGATAAACTAGAAAATTGAGCGTACTGTAAATGAATTTAGAGTATAACTGATACATCATTCATTATATCTCAAGATAGTTGATTCTAGATTAAAGTCTTTGCGATTAATTGAATTTCAACTAGTCTTTTTAATACCTAATTTATAAGAAAAGATTTTTTTTATTTAATAAAAAGAATATAAAATAAAGCAACTTATCAGCAATAAAAGCAGCAAACTCAGAAAGTAATAAATCTACTGCATTAGATTCGGAGGGTTTTATCATATATTTAAAAATTGATTGAGGTAAAATATTTTAGTCGAGGCTGTTTTTATTTTTTTTTTCTAATTTTTTATTTCGCCGGTAGAAATTGAGTAAAGTTGTTGATTTTTTCGTGAATTTTAATTTTTGAGATTGTTTAGTCAATTCATTAAATTTTAGCCAATGTTTCAGAGAATTTCAAATTTTTCAATCCTGACTCAGTTTGGAAAGCTTTTAGAGTAAATGTGTTTTAATTCTTGGTCCCTCAAATGTTACGTAGAAAAACTTCATTCAATACTTTTTTAAAAAATGAAGTTATATCACTGATATATGCTTTTTTTAATATGACTCCTTATCGCTTAGAAATAAAATGTAATGTCTCGTATTTTACATGCTATTGCACAAACCATTTACAGCATTGATTTTAAGAAAAAACAGAGTTAATAAAAACAACTTTTAAATGTACACTTTTCTTTAGTTGTATATAATGGGAAAGCATTTTATTTTAGTTATTTCTCACTGATTAATCTTTGTTTAGTTCATTATTATAAATATTATGTAATCTTGAAATCATTTTTTACACAAATTTGCACTTATGAAACGCCTCTTGTGTTGAGTAAAAATATTAAAACTGGTGTATTGTCATCGAGAAGAAAAATTGCAAGAAATTTTAAAAATCCAGGACATTACTAAAAACAATTACCACAGCTTACGATTTTTTTTTGTTTTTGTTTGTTTATATTTAAAATCTTGAATTCTTGAATCAAGACCAATCAATCAAAAAATTACATATTCATGAGTAAATAATTTTAATTATATTTTCAGGAGTAAAAGTTAACCCGTTTTAAATGAAACATTGTTTATATATTAACGTTCAAAATGATATTTGTCTTCATTACAAGAAATTCGGAAAAATCTACTCAAATAAATTAATTTCTAAGAAATTTAAATTTTTAAACAGTTTTCTTACGCTTCAATATTTTTTCATTCAAATAAATACAGATCTTGTTTATTAAAAAATATAACAGGTTAAAATTATTTCAGAATCTTACGCTTCAATATTTCTTCATTCAAATAAATACAGATTTTGTTTATTAAAATATATAACAGGTTAAAATTATTTCAGAATCTTATTTTGAAAGTTCAGCGTTCAATTCTTTCAGAAAACATTTGAAGCTTCCCGCAGGCGAAATCAATTCATCACTGTCAGCTATGAATAGCGGACGTTTCCCCTCCTCGAAGAAACGCTTGGGGAAAATTCGCTTTACTACCCACACCCCTAGTTTGACCCTTGCCCGCCCGAAAATCCGACTGGCTCGTATAGAACCTACAAAGCCGGCTGGGGCGGGTGTCGTAGTGAGAGTGTTAAAGAGGCTAATTTTCGTTGTTTAATTAAATACCTTAAGAACTATTTAACTCTGAAAGTTAAAAATAGCACATTTGACCTAGAAATATGCTCTCGAATGTCGTGTGTAAATTTCATGTAGCTACCGTTCACCGTTTAGGAGGAGTTCTTGTGACCGACCGACAGACAGACAAATACATGTAATTTCTGCCTTATTTCATAGATATTTATAAAGATAAGCAAAATGTTCAGAAATAATGGTAAATTAGTTCAAAGTCTAACCGTTTCCTTGCAACAGAGTAGCTATAAATTTGCGTTATTTCCAAATCGTCTGCACGTAATTAAATTTATTAATCTTTAAAAAATTATAAAAATTGAAGGAAAAATGTCACAGAAAATAATTTGCTACCATTGAAAAGGTAAAAGTGTTTACTTTAAGATGGTATAAAAATAAATTTTATCGTACAATTTGTTCCGAAGTTACGGCGGTAAAAAGGATCACGTGATAGATGATTTTAAAAATAATTTATTCCACATGTTTTCGCATTACTGACGGATCACGTGACAGTTGTTTGAAAAATAAAATAATCTTCATCGCGAATCGCGGATTTAATGGGCTTGCTTTGTTAATTAATTTTAATCTGTAGTCAAAAATAATTAATTTAACGTGAATTCACCTATCCTATGTCCGTTCCTGGGTTTCAAGCTAAAACTCAACCAATTTTCATCCCAATCGGTTTGGTAGTTTTGCCGTGAAATCTTAACAGACAGACAGAAAGACAGACAGACACATTTTCACATTTATTATATTATTAAGGATTAAAGATTAAGGACCAACTGTCACGTGATCCTTAAGGAATGCGTAAACAAGTGGAGTAACCTATTTTTAAAATCAGCTGTCGAAAAGCGTAAACACGTGGAATAACTTATTTTTAAAGTCAAACAGCACATGATCACAAAGAAAACTTGATCTTGCTGAAAGAAGAAATAAATAATTAATTTGTGGAATAATAACTGAAATTACTCAACTTGAAGCTTGATTTTATTTTTTGAGTTTGCAGTCGATTTAATTTTAGTTATTTATATTTGTATTTTTTTCCTTCTTAGGCTTTTAATCAAGAAACCTTAATATAAATAAAAGTTATTGTGGGTATGTATGTTTGTATGTATGTTCCACATCTCCTCTAAAACTATGTAACTGATTTCAACCAAACTTTGTACACTTATTAATTAAGAATTTGTGGAATAATAACTGAAATTACTCAACTCGCTCCACAAGTTTGAATTTCGTAAATCTAGAATTCTAAGGCAGAAACTTTCTATCTCGTTGCTTATGGTTAATGCTGAGTTAACTAAAATAAGATTTGGTGAATTATTTTGTAAAAAGCGTCGAGCATCTCGCCTTAGCAAAATAAGAAATTGTTCAGGCTGAAATTTTGAAGTGTAAAAGTTTCTCGAACAGGAAAATTGCCAGAAAAAATTAATCGTAGTTCTTAAGTTATCAACATTCTTTTGTAGGATATTCGCCAATACTGTAGAGAAATAAAGAAGGGGCTGCTTTAGCCACAAACGCCAAGAAGGCAGCTTGACTCCTTGGTATCCATCTAATTCGTGTCCCCCAGCATTAAGAATTGCTAAAAAAATGAGATTAAAGCTACAATTTCACATGTCAGAAAAATTACTAAGAATTAATTAAACGATTGAGACTAAGACGCAAACTCAGCTCATGGCCAATCATAAGATGAAAAGGTTCTTCTTTGTAAAAAGGTATAGGCATTAGGCTTTTAAGCTCGGGAACGTATATTTCCCCAGTGAAAAAAAATTGAAAATGGATGCAAGGGAACGGGTGTCCTATTATTACCATTCGATAAAAATTTTTGAACTGATAAAGGTACACTGTAGCCATATAAAGTACTGATACATTATTCTTTCAGCCTTAATTTAAGGAAATAACACTGAGGCTATTCAAGTGACTAGGTCATTTTATTAGTAAATAATATTTTCAATAATTAATGCATAAGAAATCTTTTTATTTTTATACTTTGTTATTATAGTGGAAAATCCTTCTAATAAACTCATCTTTGTATTGAAATTAAATATATGCATTTTTTATTTAATAATTCGCAGTTTTTTAAGTGAGGCTATTCAAGTGATTGGATTATATATACAAAGTGATTCGTAAAAACGTGATCAAAATTTAAAGGTAGGTCAGGCATACGATAAGCTTTAAGAATAGTATAGGACATTAGTGCGCAAACTTCATCTGGAGGCAACAGATGGCATTAAACATAAAACAGCGCTGGATAAAATGCCAATATCTTTTTGAATATTAACGGTATTGTACTGGAAGTTCTATATAATTTGCACTATATATGTGGCTCTAAAGTTGTGAAAGAAAAATTACGTCACCTGTCGCGCATGCGCAGTAAAAAATTATTTATTAGAAATGCTAATATCTCCTTTACTATTCAACGTATTTACATGAAATTTTGAAGCAATGTGTCTCTAATACGCATATTACCACGTACTCTGTAAGTTTCATAAAATTCCAAGGAAAACTCTGAAAGCTATGAACAAAAAACATGCGAAATAATTTCGGAATTTTTAAAGAAACCTTTATATTTTTCCGAATATTCGTGCTATTTGCGCACATCACACAAAAGAATTGATGAAAGTTTCGAACCATTATTAGCTTTCTGCGAAACGGGGTGAGTCAAAATCCTTCTTCGAGTTCATCAATTTCTGGACGGTCCCTGAATGCACTCATGACCGAATCTTTGATGTAAATTGTGAGTTACAACCTATTCTTTCTTTATATGTTCGAAGTTAAAAGGAAATTAATCTGCCTCTCGAGGGATATTCGAAAAAATAGAAAATTTGTTTCTGTATGCCTTACCTAGCCTTAAAGTTCCGTCAGACACAAGCGAGTGCATCCAGCTGAATCACAACAAGGTTATAATGCACATTTTTTCGAATAGCTCTAGAAAGGCTGGATGAATTAACCTCTTACTAAGAATATATAAAGAATAAGTTGTAACTTACAATTTACATCAAAGAATCTGTCACGACCGTCAAAAGACGAAGATTCGGTCTTTTGACTTCCGGTATCATAAGCGAAACAATATTTAAATTGTTTATTCGAACAATTTTGGTCGTCAAATTTTCGTAAGAAGATACTTTATCGACTGTAACGTTAGAATGTTCGTATTTCCCTGAGCAATCCGTAGAAAGATGATCTCCAAAGTTATTATACTTCTAATATTTTATTCCTTTAATTTTGTTCTCACATAAACTTGATTTATGACCGAGAATACCACAATTGAAGCACCGAATGTTATTTAATTTAGTATCCTTGAATTTATCTTTACTTTCGATTTCTTATCTTATGTTACTTCGAGATACAAGATAGATAAGATAAGATATACAGATAAATATTCTGTCATACCTCCCTACATTTGTGACTTTTTTTTCATTTATCTAGCCTAAACTTTCTTTAGTCAGTGCCAAAATTACCAATTCAACAACCAGTCTCTATTCGTCATATTAGCTTGTAGTGCACCATAAACCTTGCTCATCAGTTTCTCTGTGCTATGAATATTTTTGAAAATTTCCCCTTTCAATTTAATACACTGTTTGAATGTCTTTTAAACCGCCCTTCACCAATTTTCAGAAGATTAGTCTTGATTCTGTATAGTTGAACAGTTGAATTCTCATATTCGTAGTGAATTTAAATTTTTTGACATGCACCCATAACGGAGACTTCTTTGAACATGCATTTAATTCATCCACTGGTGTAACCTAGGTATTAAATTTTCAAACTTTCTAAAATTGTCTGACATCAATTCCGACATACCTCCCATGATTCTTTGGTTGTTATTAATATCTTTCCTGGTTCGATTTAATGCTTGAACTGCCCCTTTTTGGGATATTGTACATTCGTCCCAAACCGATATCTTACAATGCCATCACATTCTACAACTCTCACTACTGCGTCAGCATATTTTTTCTTTCTAGGAATGTGAGCTAAGCTCATTTCAGTAGATCGAGAATGAAAGACTTCGAAGTGCCGTCGGGGGGATTCTGAAATAAAAAAACCCTTCACCACTTTCAATCTGTTGGAAAACACTATCGAAGACTTCAACCGGGTAACGAACTCAGTTAGTCGCTGTTGCAATGCTTCTGTATCGTAGGGCAGTTTCTGCATTAGATCATTAATAATTATCTACGTAATCTATCCTACGCAATCTATTCATTCCAAACTGTATAGATCTTTAACAGTTATTGCAATAAATCTTAAATCTTCTACCTAAATTAATTCTCCGTTACTATAAATGTCGTTATCGTACTCAATAGTATCAACATTCCCTTACAATCTGTGGAATGTATCATCCAACATGCTACATGCCATCCGCTTCTATCATTCAAAAGAATACATAAAACAAAATACATCTTCGCATAATTCAATAAGCTTTAGAATCCTTTAAGAACCAATGTAAACATTGTCAAACGATATTTGAAAAAAATAAACAGGGAAAATAATAGTAAAGTAGTTATACGGTTGCGTAGTCGAGTATCATTAAATTTGCTTTATTTCAAAATAGTCTGCGTTTCAGCTTTTTATTAAATTTTGAAAAATTAATAAAAATTGAAGGAAAATATCACAGATATAAAATGTGTTTCATTACAAAGGTAAAAGTTCGAACTTTAAGATGATATAAAAATAATTTTCGGGGGATAATTTGCTCCGAACTTACAGCGAAAAAATGGTTTCGGTTAATTTTTGATTAACTGACTGTTGACTTAACTTTTGCGCTTTGAAAAGCTGACAGTAATCTGCTCTTTGTCTTAATTAATAAGTGTGCAAAGTTTGGTTGGAATCAATAACGTAGTTTAGGAGGAGATGTGGAACATACATACAAACATACCCACAATAACTTTTATTTATATTAAGATTTCTTGATTAAAAACCTAAAAAGCAAAAGATACAAATAAAAATAACTAAAAATGAATTGACTGCAAACAAAAAAACTAAAATCAAGCGTCGAGTTGAGTAATTTCAGTTATTATTCCACAAATTCTTAATTAATAAGTGTACAAAGTTTGGTTGAAATCAGTAACATAGTTTTAGAGGAGATGTGGAACATACATACAAACATACATACCCACAATAACTTTTATTTA
Organism: Araneus ventricosus; assembly: GCA_013235015.1. Taxonomy (NCBI): domain Eukaryota; kingdom Metazoa; phylum Arthropoda; class Arachnida; order Araneae; family Araneidae; genus Araneus; species Araneus ventricosus. Next base: position 38,065 of record BGPR01008693.1, on the reverse strand, counting down.
TATTAAGGTTTCTTGATTAAAAGCCTAAGAAGGAAAAAAATACAAATATAAATAACTAAAATTAAATCGACTGCAAACTCAAAAAATAAAATCAAGCTTCAAGTTGAGTAATTTCAGTTATTATTCCACAAATTAATTATTTATTTCTTCTTTCAGCAAGATCAAGTTTTCTTTGTGATCATGTGCTGTTTGACTTTAAAAATAAGTTATTCCACGTGTTTACGCTTTTCGACAGCTGATTTTAAAAATAGGTTACTCCACTTGTTTACGCATTCCTTAAGGATCACGTGACAGTTGGTCCTTAATCTTTAATCCTTAATAATATAATAAATGTGAAAATGTGTCTGTCTGTCTTTCTGTCTGTCTGTTAAGATTTCACGGCAAAACTACCAAACCGATTGGGATGAAAATTGGTTGAGTTTTAGCTTGAAACCCAGGAACGGACATAGGGTAGGTGAATTCACGTTAAATTAATTATTTTTGACTACAGATTAAAATTAATTAACAAAGCAAGCCCATTGACTCCGCGATTCGCGATGAAGATTATTTTATTTTTCAAACATGTGATCCGTCAGTAATGCGAAAACATGTGGAATAAATTATTTTTAAAATCATCTATCACGTGATCCTTTTTACCGCCGTAACTTCGGAACAAATTGTACGATAAAATTTATTTTTATACCATCTTAAAGTAAACACTTTTACCTTTTCAATGGTAGCAAATTATTTTCTGTGACATTTTTCCTTCAATTTTTATAATTTTTTAAAGATTAATAAATTTAATTACGTGCAGACGATATGGAAATAACGCAAATTTATAGCTACTCTGTTGCAAGGAAACGGTTAGACTTTGAACTAATTTACCATTATTTCTGAACATTTTGCTTATCTTTATAAATATCTATGAAATAAGGCAGAAATTACATGTATTTGTCTGTCTGTCGGTCGGTCACAAGAACTCCTCCTAAACGGTGAACGGTAGCGACATGAAATTTACACACGACATTCTAGAGCATATTTCTATGTCAAATGTGCTATTTTTAACTTTCAGAGTTAAATAGTTCTTAAGGTATTTAATTAAACAACGAAAATTAGCCTCTTTAAGTCTAACGCTTAGACGTTTTTTGCCAATAACTTCTGAAACATTTATTAGACAACAATTATTTTTATGCGAAATTAAAGAGCAGAAAAGTATCTTTCTAAAGATGATAATTCCTTTGCGATGAAGTGTTTTCTCTGATTGTTATAAAGGTTTAAAAAATATTTTTAACGTAATTTCTAACTATAATTTTTATTTTTATTGAAATAAATTCAAGCAAAATTACTGTTTCGCGTGCGGTCTTTTGCCAGTGTTAAAAATAATATAGGAAAATATTGCTTTGTTTGACCATAAACAACAAAGAAGACTTTACACTTCCGTTTTCCAGTTCTCGTAGGATTTACAGCTTTTAATACGGTTACACAGTGATCCAATGACGTTAGAGAATTAATCTCTCGATGGTTTATTTAATTTTCACAGTGAGGTCTTACAGAATATCCATCTGTACATACGGTAATGGGCATTAACAAGGAACATCATATCCTGTGGAGCTCTTCAATATCTTAGAATTGTCAGGGGCACCTTCCGACAAGCCGAGATTGAAAGAATATGTTCCCTGGAGTACTCCAATAAACGCTAGCTAGTTGACTGTAGAAAAATGTTCCATTCACGTGTTTAAAAGTTCTTCAAATTAACGTTCTTTCAATAGTAATTGGACTATTGATTTGTTTATATGAAAAATAATTTAATATAAATATTCAATTGTATATTCAACTAAAATGGCATGAAAAACATTGATAAATAATAATACAAATGTTTCAAATAGATATAATAAGAATATACTGATGTTTGATGTCAGTGACATTCATTGAGTTTAACATCAGTGACAAAAGTATTTTTTTGTTAATCTTGATGATGTTGCCTAAGCAACTGGGAGTATCACCAAGTCTGGGCAAAAAAGGGACAAGGTCTTTGTGATCTGTTTTATGCATTCTCCCAGAGAGAGAGACAATGCACAAAACAAAACACAATATTGTTAAACACTGTTTTTAAAACAGTAAGTCTCATTTCATTTATCATCGTTTTGTTCTTTGGGAAACACCAAAGAAGAAAAATTTGTAAGACTCAGCCCTTCATTGGGATATTTTTTTAGAACGGACTGACTCTTACCAAAAGGGACAGAATTATAAAGGCAAGACTTTTTTTTCATGTAGTTAATTTATTATTCATGACTTAATTTAAGTTTATCTGGTGAATGAAAACATCTTAATTTAGAAATATGCACAATTTGTGTGGCTTGTTTTGTTAATGGATTTGGTTTATTAATTTCATAAGTTACTTCAGAACATTGTTTAATAACTTCATATGGGCCAGAAAAAAGAGGAGTTAATTTTCTAGTATTGGGATAATGGAATTCTTTATAAACAACAAGATCACCTGGGTTAAATTTCTTGTCAACAAAACGTGCATCATATCTTATTTTGTTTTTGTTATGGTAATCTATTGTTCTTTGTAAAGCCAAATTACGAGCTTCGTTAACAGGTTCATGATAACTATTTTGACCAATAGGGGAATCATAAGGTAATGTACCAAGCAACAAGTAAGCAGGTGGATATTTGGTTATTGAATGGGGGGTTAAGTTATACTCATTAGTAACACTTTCTAATAATTTAGACCAAGGAACTTTAGTGGAAGTGGAATTAACTTTACATTTAAGCCTAGTTACTAATGATTGATTAACACGTTCAACTTTGCCATTCGTTTGTGGGTGATGGATTGTGGTTAAAAGATGTTTAACATTATAATTTCTTAGGAATTTTTTAAATCGAGAGGAAGTAAACGCAGCATTTCTATCAGTTAATAATTTTACAGGGATTTGAATTTGGAAAATTTGTTTTAGAATATTAATGTAAGTTTCAGAGTTTTCATTTTTTGAAGGAAAAGCCCAAACATGTCTTGTCGCATGGTCAATCACAATATGAAGAAATTTTTTTGTTGAGTTGTAATAATTGAAACCTCCAACAGTATCTACAGAAATACATTCGAAAGGGGTACTAGTAGGAGGTACTTGTTGGAGTAGGCCAAATCTTTTTTGTTTTCGCTTTTTGTTAAGTTGGCAAACAGAGCAATGTTTAACAAATTCAATTATATCAGAGGTAATATTAGGCCAATAATACTGAGGAGTAATTAAATTTAACATTTTTTGGACACCAGGATGACCAAATTGTTCATGAGCTTGATTTAACAATTTAAGTCTTAATGAAAATGGCACAACTATTTTGTACAAATTTCTCTTTTTTATTACTATTACATCTAACTTCATGATACTTAGGTCCACAGAGATTATCATTTTTTTGTTGAGTTTTTATTTCATTTATGTCTAACAAATGTACTGCATGTTGAAGATGGTGAGAAACTGGATGCCTAGATAACATATCTGCTTCAATGTTAGTGCAACCTTTTTGATATTAATTTCATAGTCAAACATACTTAACTTTAATGACCAGCGGAATAACCTACCTCTTAAGTTTTTAACATTTTTGAGCCAAACGAGAGCCGCATGATCAGTATGAATGACAAATTTTTGACCGTGGAGGTAATAGTAAAATTTATCCAAAGCATCAACTATTGCAAGACATTCTAACTCAGTTACACATACTAACTAGCATAATTTTTTTCATAGTCTCTTAAAGTTCTAGAATGATAAGCTATTGGATGTAAAATATCAGAGGCATCAGGTTGTTTCAAAACAGCTCCAACACTTTTTTGTGATGCATCGACAAAAACATGACAAGTTACATCAGGGTTATATAAATTTAAAACCGGTTTAGTTGTTAGGGTTTCTTTAAGTTTGTCAAATGCATCCTGACATTCATTTGTCCAGTTAAATTTTACATCTTTTTTCAAAAGTTGATTTAAAGGATATCTAAGTTTAGCATATTGAGGGATAAATTTATTGTGAACATTTACAGAACCTAAGAACCTTTGAAGTTCTTTAACATTAGTGGGTGGTTGCAATTTTTTGATAGTTTCAATATTAGCATTATTAGGGGAAACTTTACCTTGTTCAATTTCATAACCCAAAAAGCTAATTTTAGTTTGGGCGAAAACACATTTGGATAGTTTCAATTTAATGCTTTCTTTTTCACATATTTCAAAAATTGTTTCAAGATGTTTCCAATGTTCTAGTTCAGATGAAGAGTACACAATGATATCATCAAAATAATTGCAAGCAGAATCAATTATATATTTAGTTAATATTCTTCGAATTAATCTATTAAAAATGGCAGGAGCTACTTTAATGCCAAATGGTAATCTGCACCACTCATATAAGCCAAAATTTGTGCAGAAAGCTAGTTTTTCAGTATCTTTTGGGTGAATGGGCACATGCCAATACCCAGAAGCCAAATCCAAAGAGGAAAAAATTTTTGCTTTTGATAATTTATCTAGTAAACTATCCATGAGGGGTAAGGGTTCAGAGTCTGATTTGCATAGAGCATTTAATTTCCTGAAATCTATGCATAATCGAGTCTTTTTACCCTCATCACGTTTAAAAGCTAAAGTTACTGGAGATGAATAGAGACTATTACTTTCTTTAATTAAACCAGCTTGCAACAATTTCTCAACCTGACTCTTTATTTCTTGTTCCTCAACAGGAGAAGTACGATAAGGTCTCAAACTAACTGGCAAGTCAGAATTGAGCACAATTCTCTGTGGTTCAACTCTGAGTGCACCAACATCATACTTGTCCCTTGAAAAAACTGAATCAAAATTTTTAATTATATCTTTTACTTCTTTTCTTAACTCACATTTATTCTCTGTGACAAACTGAGGAGGGTTAACCTGATCTTCAGTGGTCTGAGAACAATGGGAGTTTATTTGTTTACATTCAGAAATATGTAAAGAAATGTTTTGTTTGTTTTTATCATTTGAATGATTTTTATCATTTTGACTTTTATTTAAGTTTTTTCCATTTTGACAAATTTTTTGTTTACTGCAGTCTATAGTTATGTCATATTTTGACAATTCTGGCATTCCTAGGATTATATAAGGTAAAGTATGATCTAGAACATACATAGTCACATTTTTGTTTATGGTACCAATTTTTAATGAAAATGTACATGTTTTAGTAAGGCTAATTGTACCCCGGGTTTGCTGCACAACTATACCTTGAGCATTTGTCATTTTTAAATGGTTTTTTGTCACTAAATCACGTGGGATTAAAGAGATAGTTGAACCAGTGTCTAAAACACATGGCAACGGGTTTCTTTTGTAGTATCCGGATACTGTAGGTAATTGTCATTGTTGATTTTCCTCCTTTGGAGGGTCAAAGTTAGGTGGAGCAGGATTGGGAGATGGTAATTGTCCTGCAGAAAGTCCAAATGGGCAAGTTTGTACCCAATGATAAGCATTGGCAATGCCTTGTTTCGTGCAAAGCCAGCATGGTGAAGGTGGTAGTTTCTCTTGAAAATGGGTGTTAGCATTACTAAAAGGTCTGAAGGTTTGCCTAGGTGGAGGAGTTTGGTAATTGTTATTTTGCCTGGGAGGAGAATTTGGTTGAAAGTTATAAGGCCTAAAATTTTGCCTGGGTGTGAAGTTACGGGGCCTAATATTTCTTGGCTGCCATTGGGTACCATTAACAGAGTTTGTTTTTAAATTTTGGGTGGCAGAATGGCTAGGGTTAATTTGATTTTCATCTGATTTTTGAATTTTTATCAATTTTGTGGCCGTTATGAGCCATTCTGTGGGATTGTTATGGGAATTTATCGCCAAAAGTTGTCTTAGATTAACTGGCAAGCCATCCGAAAGTCCTTCAAGAATCATGCTTGTACCTAAATTTAATTGCCTGCCTATTTTTAATTTTTCTTGGAAGTATAAAGTTATATCATCACCTTCTTTAAATGATTTCGAAGTGAAATCACTCAAATTGACTAGGTTAGGGGCTATGTACCTTTCAGTTAAAAAGGAAACGAATTCCTCCCAAGTTTTAATTGTATCGTAGGAATTTACATATTCAGTTAAGGCATTGTTTTTTAAGTATGCTGTTATGTTGTTCAATTTCCATGTATCATATAAGTTATGTTCTTGACATTTATCATTAAAGTATTTAAGCCAAGAATTTACATTCATAGAGTTGTTCGGGTAAAAAGGAATGATATTGACAGAATTAGTAGCCTGCATTACAATACCAGATTCATCTGGTTTATCATTTGTTTTGTCATTCATTTTAACTATTTTACCAGATCTTAAATTCATGCAGGAAAAAATTTAATACAAGTTAAGGAAAACAATTTAAATTTAAGGGAATTTTAAAATAAGTACATGTTAAACTATTTACTTTAATACTGCAATTAAATACACAGAATAATACTACTTTTCAGTAAAATTTCACGAAAATTCAACTACTAAAATTCAGAAATAATTATGCATGAAACATAAACAACACACTCAAAAAATAGAATGATACTAAATAAATTCAAATTAATATTTCAAAAGAATATATTTCATAATTTACCAAAAATATACTGATCAGTATTATATTTAATATCACAACCAAAACAAAACTATTTATCAAAGAAAATATATTATAAATGTAAAGCAATTTAAAATAACATCATTAAAAACAATGAAGATCATGATATCTTTTATTTATTTTCCCCCCTACCCAGCAGCTGCATTTTTTTTTACTTTTTACGCATGCGAGTGTGAAACGTGCAGTTTTTTGAAACCAATAACGCAATGATAATCCACGAGTCTCGAAAACATTAATTTCTGATGAATAAATAAAGCCGAAAACACTTTTGAAGAATAAATCACACATTAGAAAAAGAAATCTGTCGAGGAAAACACATGTTGAATCTTTCTTACACATTTAAAATATTGCAGACACATGTTAGAAATGAACTCGATGCTTGAAGAAGGCACTATGAAAATTTTTCAACATTACAACTAGAATTGCAGAACTTTAAACTTCCTGGATGTGGCCGATACAATTGATTTTATAGGTAAATTCTTTTCATGGAGTACTTTTTAGCAGTAGGAAACTTCAAGCATGAAACAGTCATCTTTCACTATCCACGGGGTCTACACGAACCAGGAGCATTCTATCCATGTCGACTTATGAGAGATCAGGGTTTAAATAAGTGAAAGGTAGTCCATTTTCATCAAGGAAGAGACGATATTTTTACTTAAATCTTCTTTTTATTTAGGCATCAGGAACCATTGTTTCTTCATAATTAAAACATTTAATTTGTTTGCAGCTCCATGACCAGAATTCAGAAATTTACGCCCAAGCGGCGCGTTGTTGTTGAAAGCTTACATGTCGGCGTGGAAAAAAGGCAGAAATGAATGCGCAGAACGCAGCACTCAGAATAGGGAATTCCCCTTGAAACTCGTGATTTGAAAAGAAAGTTGTAGTGCGTTAATTATGTTGAAAGTAGAAGTATTTAAAATGAGGTGTCGTTAAGATTATTTAGGAAAGTTAAAAAATTAAAATATCACATATATATATTTTGGTTTAACTTGTTACAGTTATAAGCTGCAAAGCTCCATGAACAATAAATTTTAAAATTTGATAAGCTTTTTTAACTCACGATAAAAATTGTAAATAATCGATAATATTATGGTTGACACAATTGCTTATAAATCTTTTTTGCAAATAAAAAATGTTAATTTTCAGTAAAGTAAAAGCAAAAAAAAAGTAAACTTTAGTTTTAATTTACACATTTACATATGATCATTTTACACTTTTATTTATGTTTTTTCAGTAACTTCTTGGACTTCCACTTCTGTTGCTGCCGAAAAGATTATTTCTCACGGCACCTAATGAAAAAAGTAATCAATGTTACATTATTAATTTACAACAATTATATATAAATCATACAGTGATTTGAAGAGATAAATCACTCAACAAATTTATAAATTCGAGGCAAGTTTCTGAATGAAAGTTCTTTGGAATCAATGAAACGCTCAAAAGATAATTAACCAAATTATTCTGGAATGTGGAGATCTGGTCTCTGGCTTCATAAGTTTCTTAAAAGGAGGAAGTGGAGGGGAATTAGCATTTCCTTCCCAGGAGGTTCCAAAAGGAATCATCGAACCAATTATGAAAATTAAAAATAACACACAAAATTCAAAATCCCTATCCCTTTATATTAAGTTCAAAACCTTTAAAATTTAAAGTAATTTTTTTCTGCATTCTATTGAAATGTCCCTGCCGTTACCCATAAAAACATGGAACATGAATGACATACTTGTAATAAGCTAGAAAATGTTTGAGACCGAGTTATTTTAGACAAAGTGCTTCATAGTTTATCTACAAAGTATATAAAACTTTCTTTTTAGTTTATGAAAATTATAAATAAACAATCATACAATAGTGACAGATTATTTTCACTTACTGTTTCTATTGAAAGTTTGAATTATTTTCAAAACAAATTCATTTGTTCACATTAAATCCCTCGGTTTGGACTGTCATTTCAACTGTTCATTAATTAGGTTTCTTTTTCTGAGAGAAAAATGAAAAGTTGGAGAGATAAAAGATTTTGCTCAAGAGTTCAATATCAAATCCACTATCAAACTCCAAAGATTTGTAAGGTATGCCCATAATCAGAAGTCAAAATTTTTGATGGATAACAAGCAATCACACTTTATTACAATACAGAACATTCTCTAGCAATATCCTTTCATATTTTCTAATGTATCATATTAGCCACAGAAACCCAGATAACACACACACACACACATATATATATACATATGGCATCAGACATCAAGCATATAACCATCAAGAAAGTACAAAATAAAAAATTACCAAAAATCAACTTGTTTATGAGATTGAATGTTGAACATCCCAAATTCACACTCATAGTTGCCTTCAAACGACAAATTAGTTGAGAGATTCTGGCTGAGTGTCCTCCAATACCGCTTAGAAAGTCACTCAGAAAGAAAGAAAATTGATTAAATGCATGATTTGAAACTGTTCTTTAATTTAAAATTTTGATGATTCCATAAGATAATTTAATGATATTTAAAAATAAATCATTTCCCTTAAATAAATTCACAGCTATTGCTATTAACACAATATTGGAAGAGATATTGCCCCGAAACTTGGAAAAAAATCTGAATTTTGAAAAAATTGAAAATGGCCAATTTCGAGGGAAAAAATCCTAATTTGTTAGATAAACAGAAATAAACAGTTAAAATATTGTTACCCACAACTGATATGAATTATATGAGAAGCTAACAGTTTGTATATAAGAAGAAAATGGAAAAAAGCAAAATTTATTCTTCTCGTTCAATCAGCTTTCTGTCTAAATCACATGTAAAATAGATACCCAAAAATAGAAGTCAAAGAAAATTTCACATATATGTTAGATATTCTTGCAAGGCGAAGGTTTTAAAAACATATTTAATGCTATAAACACAATAATGGAAGAGATATTAACCCAAAACTTGGAAAAACATCTGAATTTTGAAAAAATTGAGAATGACCAATTTCGAGGGAAAAAATCTTAATTTCTTAGATAAACAGAATTAAACAGTTAAAATATTGTTACCCATAACTGATATGAACTAAATGAGAAGCTAACAATTTGTATATAAGAAGAAAATGGAAAAAAGCAAAATTTATTCTTCTCCTAAATATGAGCTTTTTGTTTGTCACATGTATATATACACAACAATTTAAGTAAAAGAAATTTTCACATATATGTTATATATTCTTGTTTGTATGAACAAGGCAAAGCTTTTAAAAACAGTTTTAATGCTATGAACACAAAATTGGAAAAGATATTGCCCCAAAACTTAGAAAAGCATCTGAATTTTGAAAAAAAAACATTAGAATTGCCAATTTCGAGGAAAAAAAATTTCATTTATTTATAACAAATACAGAAATTAACACTTATAATATATGCGTGTGCAAACTTCTTTATACACAGAGAGTAATTAATTATTCTAGCATGAATATATTGTTTTGCACTGAGAATGATAATTATTCAATCATAGGTTGCATGCATCAAACATTTTAAAAAGCTTTATAATAATTTTATTCATTTTCTAAACATACCGTAAGTAATAAAATTAATAAAGATACTTAAGAATAAAATAAATACTTACGTTTTTTCCAAATAAAAGACGGTCAAATTAAGACTGTCAGATCGACGCTAGCAAATGTCATGACAGCCATTGCAGTTGAAATACTCTCGAACAACACATCAAAGGGTTGTTGAAAAATCAAATTCGACTATCAGTAACCGAGATCGGAACGATATCTATATGCCGTGAATTTCCGATTGGCAAATTTTCATCGGAAAAACTGCTCGTAAACATATCATTTTCCGATCAAATTTTACCAAATCGGAAACCGGTTCTCGGATACTGATCTAAACGATATAGTCTGGAAGATACTGGATCAATTTCCGATGAATTCGATGAAAGGCCAGGCAAAAAGCGATGAGTTCATGCTACTAGGGGATAATTCCTTTGCGATGAAGTATTTTCTCTGATTGTTATAAAGGTTTTAAAAATATTTTTAACGTAATTTCTAACAATACTTTTTATTCTTATAGAAATAAATTCAAGCCAAATCACTGTTTCGCGCGCGGTCTTTTTCCAGTGTTAAAAATAATATAGGAAAATATTGCTTTGTTTGACCATAAACAACACAGAAGACTTTACACTTCCGTTTTCCAGTTCTCGTAGGATTTACACCTTTTAATACGGTTACACAGTGATCCAATGACGTTAGAGAATTAATCTGTCGATGGTTTATTTAATTTTCACAGTGAGGTCTTACAGAACATACATTTGTAGATACGGTAATGGGCATTAACAAGGAATATCATATCCTGTGGAGCTCTTCAATATCTTAGAATTGTCAGGGGCACCTTCCGACAAGCCGAGATTGAAAGTCGGTGTGCCACCACTACGAAAGCGTAACCTCGGTATACCGAGACTCAGCAATGGTACACGGTTGCAAATTACACACCTAAGTCCAAACGTCATGAAAGCTACTGTTATGACTGCTATAGGGAGAAGAGAGAGTGTTTTAATTCCACGCCTCCCGATAATACCGAAGGATTTATCACCTCAGTTCAAAAGGTAACAAGTCCCTTTAAAAATAGCATTTGCCAGGCTCAGGGCCAGACACTGAAAGTGGCAGGCGTACATGTCGAAAAACCATATTTTTCGCATGGGCAACTATATGTGGCGTGTTCACATGTGTCTAGCCCACACAACCTCTACATCGGTGCAAACACTGTGGTATACCAAAGTGTATTAGCATAGATAAACAATTTACCAGCATACACGTACAGTACACTCCTATCAGCCGTCCAATTAAGTATTATCAACCCTCAGAAATTTTACTTTTCCCTTTCAAAATGAAACAAAACATTTACATTTGTGAATTAAAAAAAGAAAAATTCAAATTCTTCGCGCACGAAGTCGGGGTAAAAGCTAGTTGAAAAATAGAATAATCTTCATCGCGCATTGCTCAGTCAATGGGCATTTCTTTGTTAATTAATTATTTTTTGTCTGTAGTCAAAAATATTGAATTTATGATAAAATCACATATCCTATGTCCGTTCCAGGGTGTCAAGATGCACCTGTGGCAATTTTCATCCAAATCTGTTGGTTAGGTTGGCCGTGAAAGCGTAACAAACATTCAGACAGACACACTTTCGCATTTATTATATTTTAAGTGTAAGTATTAAGGATGGATTCGTGTATTGGAAAGCCAGAGAAATTGTCGAATTCGCCTGTTACCATAAAAGTCATAGGATGATGAGTTTTTAGGTTAAAAACTCATCAACTCTGCGATTTGATACCTCGTGGATTTAAATTCCATAAGATTATTAACATAAAAGCAACCATGATGCGTCACGAACAAATTCTTTTTTAAATTTTCAGATTAAAAAATTGGGAAATGTTTCTTACCGAATATAACAAGATTTTCAGCGAACCACTGAGCTGAAACTTCACCTTCTATTTTTTTAATTCAAAAACCTTCTAATGACGATGAAGCATATGCCTATATTTTGTTTCGACCACAACGGTAAAATATGTCTCAATGACTTGGTGAATCGATTGAAAAGTTTAAATCCATAGGAATTGAGTCAATCTTGACCAAAACCGCAGAATGCTTATGAGATGATCATTTCAAAAGTCGAAATATTGAAAGTATTTCAGCGTAGCCCACCAAGAAACCAATCTAATCTATCGAATAAGAATCAGCATCATCCAGGGAACGAATAGCTTCCACGCTCAACAACTCGGGCTTGTCAACTCGATCCAATATTCTTCAACATGCTTCATGAAAATAATATTTTCCAAGTTCATCAAATATGCTTCAACGTGGTCCACAAAAAGATACCAACAAGACATATCCAATGGTGTTTAATCTGATTATGCGAAAAATATCAATCAGGTTCGATAAATAATTTTCCAATCCAATCAAGCAACTGGTTATGGACCAAACCCGGCGAACAACTATCACCCTCATTCAGTAGATCATAAAGCATAAAGATAAACAAATAAAATTAAATTAAATTAGGAATTAAAACAAATTTAAAATTAAATTTAAACATACACTATGCGTTTAAGTGGCGCGCAATATGCAGCTGCACACAGAAAACAAAGGAAGTCAAAGATTATTCCAAGAAAGTAAAAACCAAGGAAATTTAGTCCACTTTTTCAAGGGCTATAGACTAAATTGGAAATGGATTAAAATTATTTGGGAAATGTTTCTGTAAAAAGTCTGATTTCCGTCTATAAAAAGCTTCTCATAGACCGAAATGTCCCAACAAAAGACGAGTGAGTCAAGTAAAACCAACAAAAGATTTTTTAAAAAGAACAAACAAACATAACAGAGCTAACAAGATTGATTTAACAATCATCAGCCATCGTGAAGGAAATGCCTTCATAGAGATATCAGTAGAGGAAGGAAAAAATCTAAATTTGCCTCAGTCTCGCAGAGAATCAAAATGTCTCTACTTTTTAATCATAAATAGAATAATTTCCCGCTCTATTAATCCCATTTGCAATTTAACCAAATAAGACTCTATTATTCGCAAAGAAAAACATTAAGTGGAGGTAACATAATAATTTGGATTAAATTATTGAAAAAAGCCTTCAGTCTCTATCAATGCCTTAATAAATAAAAGGAAAAAGTAACAGAAAAAGAATTTTTTAGAAAATATAACAGCAGCTCAATAAGTATTTTTTTAAAATTTAATATATAAATTAATATTTAATTTCAAGACTACTTCAAGAATAAGATCTTTAACGCCGTAAATAGTATACGGGAAATTGTTACAGTAGAGATTTTTCATTCAGAAGATAATTTTCAACCTGCTCCCTCCACATCGAACAATCAAAATCCGGAAACATCGTCAAATACTTCGCAGCAAGAATTATCAAACATTGCTCATTCATATTCATCGAACACTCTTCAAATCGATCTAACTAACATTTCTGAATCCAGTCCATCGAATACTCACCAAATCGACATGTCGAACATTTTTCAACCAGGCCCATCGAATATTCAAATTTCCGAAAAACAAAAAAAGTAAAATGTTGAAAGAAATGTTGATAAGTTATCTATATTAGAATTCGAATGGGTCGATCAAGAATAAATAACTGTTCCTAAAAATTTTTGTTTTACTATTGAACATAGAATAAAAAATAAACTTAAAATAATTAAACGATTTTCTAAGAAAAAAAATTATAATATATGAATAAAAAATGTTTTTTAAATAGACTGTCGTTTATTTGTTATTTCATTGGTGTATATTATTTTCATATTTATTTTAAATTGTTACTTTCGAAAATGCTAAGATCATTTGTTAAAACTCTTTTTAAACACAATAGAAATAATTCTTCTACACGTCAATTATTGGACAGGTTAACGCGTGATAGTCAACAAGATGCCGGAGATGCTTATGATATTCTCAAACCTTTAATTCAGCAATATACAAATCTTTATTCGGAAAGATATAGATTTATAAATATTTTATTCAAACTTTGCTATGTTGAATTGAAATTTGAAGAAAGGACAAAATTTTGCTCTTAAGAAGAGAGGGAATTGAATTAAAAAAAATACTAAATTGACAAAAATTCTTAATAAAACCAAACATGATTTGGAAAAATATATATTAGTTAATAAATAATTGAAAATGGATTTGATTCGTTATAAATCTGAAAATTAAGGTTTAAAAATAAGAGTCAAGATAAAAAAGACCATAAATCATTCAAACACTTGAATCGGATACACATAAATCAAAAATAAATGCATTATCAATTCAACTGGAGGAATTTAAAACTAAAAATAGCAAATTAATTACAAATTTGCAAAATAATACAAACTTATATAAAGATCAAAAAACAACTATGGATATATTAACAAAAGAAAAACTAAAAATTTTGAAAAAAATAATGAATATTTACTAGAAAGTTTAACAAAAACTAACAATTCTTTTACACATGCAGTAGTTCAAAATCAAATATTACAATCTGAACTCAATGCTAATAATAATCAATCATCACTTTATACAAATCAAACTGCACAACTAAATTCATCACGTCAAGCGCTAACAAATGCTGCCAGTAGTTTTAATTTCAAGTAAGACTTGAAAAGTATCAATTAAAACTAGGATTTGGAGAAATTGGAAACTATCGAATGAATTTAATTGATATATTATGAACGAATTTGAAAAATTTGAGGGAAATTTTCTCCCAGTATACGATTCAATTATAATGGGCCAGTTCGAATAGATCACATTTAAAAATTATAGAAAGATATGTTACATTCTTATCGTCAACACTCACAAATCATCCACAAAAACTTGAGTATCAACAGTACTTTGAGATTAAAATTTATCTTCAATATAATCAGGTGCCTTTATTGGAAAGTCTTAAAAAATTACCAATCGAATTCATTTTAGGATATAAAACACCACCTGAGACACCTGCACCAATACCTTTACAAAATAATGCTTTTGCATTAGTTTAGTTATATTAACGTCCCATTTTGAAGCAACACGAGGGCTATTTTGAGACTGACCCCGTAATTTTGAACCGCGGTCAGATGACGAGGACGACACCTGAGATAGCACCCCCTCTCCAAACTGCCGCACCACAGCAACGGGAGGACATTTTGCTCCCTATTTATGTTTTGGCGTGCAACAGGTCCAATAAACGACGGATCTTTAGTGAAATAGGGTTTCGAAGCTGGAGATCTCCAGCCGAAAGCCGAAACCCTACCATTAGGCCACCGTGGCCTAATAATACCTTTGAAATTCCTATGGAATCCAATATATACAATTTGTGCATTAGAAATTGATAAAATAGAATTTCAGAATCAAATTACTCAAATACAAGGAGAAAAGGATCAATCAAAAACTGCCAGCTCAAAAATTAATATAAACCAGGCAATAGAGAGAGCGAATAACTCTTTAAGAGTTAGAGAAAAATATTTTGAAACAAGAGTGAGACAAAAGAAAGATTAGAACTGTTAAATAAACGGTTAACAGAACAATTAGAAGAATTTAATTCCTGGAAACAATTAATATCGAATTTGATGAAAATGCTAACAAATACTGAAATAGATGGTGATTTTGCTTTCCATTTAATTCTTCAAATGATATTTCTTCACTTTCGACTTTTATATGAACAGTATCGAGGAAATTCAAAATATATTAGAATTTAGATGAAAACTAAGAGGACAAATTGTAAATTTAAAACGAGATGAAAACAAAAGAGTTTACACATAAAATAATTTGTTAATAGAACATATACAATTGAATTCAAATTTTATAGAGGCTAAAGTAAGATCAGGATTCATTTTCTGTTTTGAAAATTGAATGTAAATACAAAAATATTTTTACAAAAAAATTCTGATAAAGCTACAGACTATATTAAATATTTAGTGAATAAATAGAATGATCGATCAGGAAGAAAGGGAATAATTCCTGGAATAGAAAAAATATCTGAACCAATGCATTTAAACTTATTGAATATTATGGAAATACTTGATCAGCCTGGACAGTGGGAGGGTCGAAAAAGTCGAATCATCTTAGATCTTTTTGCGGTAGTGCGGAAATGTTGCGAACTTCCATCATTAAAAAGTGCGCAAAATCTTATAACTCTGAATTGATATCTTCTGTCGCCTCAATATGCAGAAAGTTGAGAAAAGTGGACTGAAAATGGTAAAAATTCAAAAATTAATAAAATATCACAGATTTCGTTGATCGGTTTGCGGTAGTGCTTAAAAGTTACTGTTTATTAACAACAACATCTTTACAAAATTTTAGAATTATAGGTTAATATCTTCTGTCGCCTCAACGGCGCTGAATTTTGGAAATTTAAGGCGAATTTTTAAATAAATGCGCGTTTTACTTTCCTCATTATAATGCGAATCGAAACTTTATTCTACCTTTGAAACATACAAAATCACAAAAGCACTATTTTTGTAATCATTTTTGGAGTCAAATTGTAACATTTGTATTCTGGATTCTAGTGTAGCTCTGATAAATCCATCCGTGCTCTGCGGTCCAACTCTCTTTCTTCAGTGGCGAGTTTCACAATTATCTCAACTGCTTGCGTGTGTGAAGGAAATTTAATAAAGTCCCAGCCGTCCATTAACATATCGTAAGGTATCATCTTCAGAAGTTCATGAGAATTGATATGTCTGAGAACTGAAGTCGGTGTGACATTACAAGCTTACCAGTCGACGAGATCTACGTAGTCTGTAGCTCGAAAATTAACAGCAGGAATAACAAACCTACGAACACAATTTCCTTCTGGGACAATTTCAGCATTTATGAATATGAAACCAATGCGCTATTGGATGATTTTAGCAATCTTATGTTTGGGAGGAAGTGACGGCACAGTCGTGAACACTGGAGTGTTTAAAGGTGCAATTCCCGAGCTTGAATTAAAACTTCATCGACTAATCCAATGGATTATCTGCTTACTTCATTTCAACGAGTTGCAATTACGACACCTATTTGGGCGCAAGTCTTCTGGTCCCTCGTCTTACACCGGAGACATTGGAAGAAACCTGAAAGGATGCGAGACGCTGCCACTTCTTGCTTTTAATAGTATTGAATGTGAATTACCTGGCATTGATTCCACCAAATTGATACCACCTAAGTTGTGATCAGAAATGATTATTAGACATTTGCACAGCCATTAGTTCTTGCGTTGGTTCTTCAGATTTAGTGAGGCTTTATATATCAACATCAAACCCATAAAATAAGTTTATAACTTTGGTTGTATTCAATCTAAGAGTTTATGTACCCTCATGGTTCCGAATTAAGGTTCATCATTCCATAAAGGATGGTGCTAGACAATAGTGGCATTTCATCAGCTCATCTCGACACTTCCCCAAGAAGTATCGTGATATAATTGAGCCAGTTATTACTCGCAATGCTTACTTTGCGGCTCCAGAAAACATGCTTTTGGCTATGTTAACTGACGAGAGATGCCATATTAGAACCCTTGAATCTCGGGAATTATGAAGGCAAGGGAAATTGGCCCAGATTACAATTGTGTTCGTAGATACGTTATTCCTGCTGTTAACTTTCGAGCTACAGAACTACGTAGATCTCATTGACAGTTCTCAGATATATCAGTTGTCATGAACTTCTGAAGATGATACATTACGATGTGCCAATGGAGGGCGGGTTCTTGATTACATTTCCTTCACACACGCAAGCAGTTGAGCGAATTGTGAAACTCATCACTGAAGCCTCCAGAAAAAGACCGCAGAACAGGGATAGATTTATCAGAGCTACCCTAGAATCCATGGAACAAAGCTCACAATTTGGATAAAAAAATATTAGAAATAATAGTGCGTTTGTAATTTTGTATGTTTCAAAGGTTGAATCAAGTTTCTATTCGCATTATAATGAGGTGAGTAAAACGTGTATTTATTTTAAAAATTCGCCTTAAATTTAATAAATTCAGCACCGTTGAGGCGGCAGAAGATATTTACCTATAATTCTAAAATTTTGTAAGGTGTTGTTGTTAATAAATAGTAACTTTTAAGCACTACCGCAAACTGAACAACGAAATCTGCAATTTTTTATTAATTTTTGAATTTTAACCATTTTTAGTCCAATTCAGAGTTGTAAGATTTTACACACTTTTGAATGAGGAGAGTTCGCAACTTTTCCGCACTACCGTAAAAAGATCTAAGAAACTGCGATTTTTTCGGCCCGCCCTACTGAACAGCCTTCAGCATCAAAATTGAAAATAAATCAGATTTTTTTATTATTATTAATATCATTACTATTTATCATTTTAACAATTTTTTCTTTTAATACAATTTCTCTACAGAATTCAATTGATATTTTTAACATCGAAATGGCTATGTCACTTTTACAACTTCTTGCTTCTTCGTATAAATTCATCACTTCAGGAACACTATAGACTTTGTCCAAAACATTCAGATCGATTTTCCCGAAAAACGTATCACGACTTTTCTAATCTTTTTTTTTCAAACTGTTAAATGAAATATCTTAATTTTTATATTTCCAGAGAAAACTATTCACCATGTTTCAAAACTGATTCCCCAATTTTTTTACCTTTTGCCATAATGTGTAAGTATACCAAATATTTCTTTAATATATAAAGGTTAACTCGTGCCGCATCGAGCTTGTTTAATCCATTGAGGGCAGGTATGAAGTATAGAGTGAGCCTGTGGGTATGTAACATAAGATGAATAAAAATTATCGAATAGGGAGAGGTCACCACCCTCTACACTCGTATTAACATTCTCCTACTTTCTCCGGCACTTCTACTGACAATGGATCAGTCAGTTTGGTTTGATCGCGCTTGAAAGTGCATGAAACGCTCCTGGTAACCCAACCTGGCTATCACGAAACGACAGGAAATTATCCCCACAGAGCAATATTAAGTTCTTTTCAAACAATTAAGCAAGGAGAGACATGCTCAGGACGAATCTGATACATTATATCTCAGTGGAGAAAGGACTGAGTGCAGCGACCAAGAATCTAATTCTGAAACTATCGTGGAGGACAATTTAGTTCACAAAGAATTATAACGACTAAAACTCGCTGAAATCATGGAGGACAATTTAGTTCACAAAGAATTATAACGACTAAAACTCGAACACAAATGCTTGTATCATTTATCCATTCAGGTTGGATAAAAAAACGGGAGGGCGCATGAAGTGCGCCAATCTGATCTGAGTGGTCTAAAAAAAGTCACATATCCGCAAGGAATTAAATGAAGATGTAGGAGAAAAAATTGATAAAATTTCAGCATAAAATTGTATACACTGCTTTCTGTAGTCTTGAAAAAGAAATTGCTTTTGCTTTTCATCCACACTTAAGAGTGGATTAAAAGCTTGCATAAATTTTACCAATCTTTCGGCTTTATCATTGGCATCACTGCGTTTTCCCTCACAGTTTTTTATGTCTTTAAATAAAAACAGTTTCTATTCCGAAGATCAGGACTTATATTCAGAAATCCAATTTCTCCACTTCCAATTTCTTTAACAAATTGAAACTTTTCTGATAAATGAAGTCTGCTAATGATTTTTCTGTAGAAAAAGCAACAATGAACTAATTTTTTGATATCATATCCAAATTCTGAATAACTTAAATTGTAATTACTTATTAGAAAATCTTGTTAAAAATCTCAAAAAATGAAAAAAAATTGACTTCCTTTATAATTCATCTTGACTGAAAAGCTCCCTTTAATCGTGCTTCAATTTTTCATTTTTTAAGTGCATTAGAAAAATATTTTTCATTACTCAGTATTTCGCTCTTTTTACATATTTCGTTCAACCATTTCTTTCAAATTATTCCGTTTTCCTCTGATTTTTTCTAAAGAAAACAACATCTGGACTAATAGTCACTTGAGGTACTCCTAGTTTGAAAACACTTCGTAGCACTTTTCATACATCTGATGTCGAGATGAAAAATATGCCATCTCCTGATCTGCATACTGCTTTAGAAATAAAAGCACATTGTTGATCCGAAGAGTGTTGGAACTATTTGCGGCAGAACAGAGACTTTTAGCCTTGTTTTCCACCTCCAATTTTCTAGATCTTTCAGACAGCCAGAGTTTGTTTCTTCTCTGAAGAATTTTCTAATTTTGGCACCCGACCAATTTTTCTTGATCTTTATATGTAACAATGATAGGTAGCCTTTAAATTTTTAAATCTCGCTCATTTAAAACAGGTAGCAAAATAATATCTATATATTTATTTTATATTATAACCCCAAAGAAAGGATACCAAACTAGGTTCATTTCCTAAAACTTTTTCGTTAATCTTATTAGCCGTCTTATGAAAATCTTCCAAATGTCTTTGGATTGCGTTTTAATTGATTCCCAGTTCATTTATGTTATGTCTTAAAGACTCATCTAAAGTCTCGAGAGAAAAAAGCGGTATTTTACTGACTAATGTGTCATCGATAGAATACAGCCATTAATTTTGGAGTTAAATACGTTTCCTCCTGAAAAGTTTTTTATCACTAATCCTATCTTTTAATCTTCCTTTCTGTCTAGACACCTGGGTAATAAGTTCCTGAAGGTTCAGGTTGATCAGAAATTTCCTGGAAGTCTGACTATTCTTCTGACAAATCCATGCAATTTTCAGCGATCTCCGAACGACAATGAGCCTTAGTCCATGCGTTTTTTGTTAACTGACTTTAAATAAATCCTTTTCTTCACGCTTTGGAAGCTTCATATCGATTTCCATAAAGACATACCCTCCAACCTGGCTCTCTTTGACTCAATAAAAATGTTTTGTTTTAAATTTTTATAATTTCCAAAGTTTTAGCGTCAGCAGTGTCAAAATAAAGTATTTAAATCTGATGTAAACTTACGCTCTCTCTGTTACGTTGTTACGTTCTCTATGCGTATCCGTCCTCCATTTTTAAAGATTACGCCTATAAGAGTACAACTTCATAATTTTTTCTACACAATGAGGTGTCGCTCTTTTAGGAGACCTTGCCTTCTTCCAAAACATCAGGCATTCGCGCACTACTGAATTGGAACTTTCACTTAGGTACAGTTTAACCTCATGCAGATTATAAAATAACACCTATAGTACTCGCCGGCTGGATGGAAGTTTGCTTTCGTTAATTTGGTGACACTCGCTACCACTTAAATATGTATTGCGATCACAACTTCTAAAATTGGAAGCCATAATTACACTCATATTTGACTCTGACAGCGACTAGAGCAGACTGAGGATGGAGCGCGCTGCCTGGCAACTTGAGCAACTTGAAAAACTCAGAGAAACGATTCTATCAAACGACATCCTGAAAATAAATATTTCTTTAAGGTTACCTGGGAAGAGATCCGAGTCAAATAATATACGACCTGCCCAATGACACCACAAACGAAGACGTGCAAATTGCCTGAAAGCCTATAGTAACGGGGGGAGGATCTGCGACTGCGATTTAAAATGAGAGGTCGAAAAGAAGGGACGAGTCACTGGGTCCTAGAAGCTCTTTTCGAAGCCTTCTTCAAACTCAGACAACTGAGAAAGATTCCGATTAAGTGGGCCATGTACCAAATGAAGGAATTCCTTCAAATCAAGAGATGCTCGACATGCCAAGCCTATGGACACACAACTAATTCTAAAGAGTGCAAGTACACCACTCCATTCTGTGGGTGCTGTGGACTCAGACACAACACCAGAAACTGCAGAAATGATGAACTTTACTGCTTTAACTGTGCCGAAAGCAACAGAAATCGTGGCACTAACTACAAAATCCGGCACAGAGCCATAGACAGTCGTTGCCCCTGTTACAATAAAGAAGTAACAGCATACAAGAAAACAAGGGACTATTTTTAGTATGGATAATATTATTTTTGAAAACACTCAATTTCCCTACAACATTGCTACAGAGTCTTCAAATGAGCCCCTAAAAATTCTTCAAATCAACTTACCTAGAGCAAAGGTAGCCACCAATCAACTCCAATTAACAGCAAGCACGATCAAGTCAGATGTAATCTTGGTGCAAGAACAATACATTAATAATAAAAGAATCCCGGGAATCCCTCAAACCTGGAAAACATTCAGCTCCTTAAGTCAGAAGGCTGCTATCCAAATTCCTTCATCTAAATTAAAACTTGCCTTGTTGGCAAAAAAGTGAACATGGTAGCACTTAAAATCCAGACGTCATCATTTCCCATAACAATAATTTCAGCCTACTCCTCACCAGCACAAAACGTTCATACAACTCTCCAGGAAATTTAGGAGATCATCTCCAGCTTACCAGAGGAAAAGATCATAATTGGCGTTGAACTCCATTTACATAATACCTTCTGGGGCTATAGATCAAATGACAATCGAGGCAAAGACATCTTGGACTTTATCCTGGCTAATAACTTAAACATCATCAATAAACCAGATGCTCTACCAACCTTCCAGAGAAATAACAGTGTTGGCTGGCCAGACCTGACCTTATGCTCCCAATCACTTATAGATTCTTCCATTAATTGGGAGGTCCTAGAAGAAATCTCATTAAGCGACCACAGATATATAGAAACAACAATTACATCAACAGTAGCTAATCAATTTTACAAAAGATACAAGACACGCCATGGGAATCAACTTAGATTTCTCAATATCCTTGGTAAAGAAATTTATCATCTGGAAAGAAAAATAAAAGCAGCCAGAAATTCCGGAGAACTTAATAACGCCAGAATAGAACTGATAACATTAATCATAAATGCATGCAACAAAAGTTTCAAAATCAAAAAGCAACTACTCATAACAAAACCAAACTGGTGTACAGAGCAGCTAGAAATTCATAGAAAGAAAGTTAGAGCACTAAGAAGGAGAGCACAGCGAGCGCCGGAAATTGAAAGGCAAGAAAGTTTCCAAGTTTTTAAGAAAGAGAAAGCGAAGTACAAAAGATATATTAAGCAAGCAAGGAATATGGGCTGGAGAAAATTCTGAAGCGCAGCCTCCCATCCGTATGGGAAGCAGTACAAGGCGGCGTTTCGAAAATCAGTTTTTCCATCTCAAATTCCGTACTTGATAAACGGAGACCCAAAGGGAAGTCTGCAAGAGGCAGCACAAAACATCCTGGACCCGATTTTCCTTTCCCCTGCCATTCCCACAAATTACAGTCTAACCATCTCAACACAGCCACCTGATCCTCCATTCTCCCCCCAAGAAATCTCGGCGGTAATAGAACATCTTCCGTCAGGCAAAGCCCCGGGTATAGATGGAATCGACAACCTCCTAATTAAAAGCATTCATAAGCGCTTCAATAATATCTTTCCAACCCTCTTCAACAAGTGCCTGCACCTAAGCTGCTTCCCGGATTCCTTGAAAATAGGAAATATTATCTTATTCCAGAAAGGAGGAAACGACCAGCGGCTGGCCTCCTCTTATCGTCCTATTTCACTCTTACCGAAAATAGGGAAGGTGCTGGAGAAAATCATGACTCAGAGGCTGACTTATAATCTGGAGTCCACCAACAGCCTGAACGACCGACAGCATGGCTTCAGAGAATGCAAGTCACAGCCATCAACGAACTACTAAGAAAAATTAAAACAGCAAGAAGAGATTGCAAGCATGTCTTAGAGCTCTCTATTGACATCAAGGAGACTTTGACAACTTGCAACATCGAACCATGCTTAAGAGTTTGGACGCCAACGCTTGCCCAAGTAACATAAATAGACTCTTTCACAGCCTTCTTAAAAATAGGAAAGTGACACTAATGACCTCAAAAGGTAGGGCCACAAAGGTTCAAAAGCAAGGCTGCCCCGTGCAGTGGCCCGGCCATGTGGGACCTCGTAGCTAACGAAATACTCAATCGAGTCTGGCCAGATAACGTTCATATACAAGCCTTCGAAGATGATTTTTCTCTGATCATTAAAGCGGATAGAAATAAAAGCCTTGTAGAAGACACGCAAAGTGCAATAACCCAATTCATCTCCTGGTGCTTAGAAAATGAACTTGTCATTTCGACAGAAAAAGCAAATTATATCTTATTCAGCAAAATGGTAAGAAGTCCCAAGATCACATGGAACGGGTATAAAAATAAATAGAGTTAAATCTTTTAAGTACCTAGGGATACACGTTGATGATCGACTCAACTGGCTGGAGCACATTAATAAGCAAGGAGAGAAAGACATCAAAATGCAGCAAAACCTCAAAAGAATCGCAGGTGGCAATTGGGTAACCTCTCAGATACACAGATGGACTCTCTATAAAACGGTTATTGAGAGAATGCTGGCCCACGGATCTTCAGGTTGGTGTCTAAATCCAACATTCAAAATGAAGAGGAAACTTTCTTCGATTCAAAAGCCATTCCTACTCCATATATCGGGAGCTTATCGCACCACCCCAACGGCAGCGTTACAAACTATACTCGGCATCCCACCCCTACACATGCAATTACAGTTCGAAGCCAGGTTCACATCAATTTATCGCCTAAGAATCCCTCTTCCCCCTTTCATTACAGATACCCAACCGCATGATCTGGAGATGAAGGCAACAGGCTGGTCCACTCATCCTTCAGAAAATTTCAAACCAAATCAAATCGCTTTTGAAGACGGAGAAACATATATATAGCCCGAAAAGACATTATAAATATTTTCACAGATGGCTCGAAAACCGATCACGGAGTTGGAGCTACCTTCTGCGTCTTGACCAATGGCATCTGGGCCTACCAGTGGTCTGCTAAACTCAACGACAACAACACCGTATTTCAAGCTGAACTCACTGCACTTCACGAAGCAGTAATATACGCATCTCATCTGCCAAAACACAATACCTCTAAAATACACGAAGACAATAGAGCAAGTATTATGGCACCTTCCAATTCAAAGCACAAACGAAACAGCAAGAAAAATTTTCAAAATCGTCCTCCAAGAATAAAAGTCTCTTGGCTTAAAGCGCATGCAGGCAATATAGGCAATGAGAGAGCAGACCAACTGGCAAAAGACGCAACACAACATGGGCAACCCTATTCACATACTAAGCTTCCTAAACCGCACATAAAAGGCCTCCTCCTGAAGAGAATGCTTGAGGAGTGGCAAACCTCATGGAAGAATGGCGATACAGGCATGAAAATCTATAACATCATGCCCTCAGTTAGTCTCCGTCGCACTAACTGGATTAGAGAGGATGTTATCTTCTTCTCTCAACATGGACCTTTCCCTTCCTACCTCAAAAGGTTTCACCTACCTGAGAGCGATTATTGCAGTTGTGGTGGAATTGGCACGGCACTTCACTATGCCACGGAGTGTATTTATACACTCTTGGCATATGAGGAAGCCAGCGCCAAACTTCGAACAAGAATGGCTGAAAAGGGTCGCCAATAACCTCGTCTCCAGGCAGAAAATTCGTGGGATTATCAAATTCATTGGCGAAAACAGAGATCTTTTCCGGCCTAACGAAGCCTTCAACTTCCCAGCGAACTGAACTAAGTAGCTCAATCACCGGACATTCCCCCTTCAAATAGAAGAAAGGTATTTCAACATCTAAAGAAAAGACTTTTGCGAACTAATAGTGTAAAAGTGGAAATGTCTGTGCTGTACATAGATGATGTTCAGCTGCTTGTTCTGTGTCCCCACACTGGATCTTTGGTGGGAATTGATATCTTTTTCTTTCTTCAATTTTCTTTTATAATAATGCTTTCAACAGTTGGTCTTCTGACTTTTATTTTATTTCATTGGATTTGAGTTTTCTTTCAATAGACATGAACTTATTGTTTAATATTTCGGTGCTTTGAACATTTTGTTTTTTGTCTTTTATTGTATTTTATTTAGGTTTTTTACAATAGACATGAATTTATTATTCAATATTTCGGTGTTCCGGGGAATAAATCTTTTTCAGCATTATTGCTAAAGGTTGTGTTAGAAAATACCGAATATAGTTATTCTACGCTCGTACGGGATTTCTCTGCTGACAACGCGTCCCGGACGTTAGCGTTCTGTTCTTTTTCTAAAATAGTTTCATGTGATTTCTTATATATATTAACAAAAGAAATCACATCAATCGCACCCTGTTTATATATATATATATATATATATATATATATATATATATATATATAT
>BGPR01008693.1:0-11957 GCA_013235015.1 Araneus ventricosus | reverse complement strand
ATATATATATATATATATATATATATATATATATATATATATATATAGTTTGTGTGACAACATGTTTGATTCCGTGGAAATTGAAAATAAAATGTTAAGAAAATTAAACTTCTATTCATCACCCATAGAGCAAAAATGCCAATGAGAAAAATGTTCCTCTTACACTCATTCGTGCATAAACTAAGATTCACGATTCTATCTGCAAATGTTGCAGAGATATATTAATTTTTAAATTTGAAGGGACTGCTCATAAATTTACTTGGATATGTTTATTGTAGAAATGCATATTTTTTCGACATAGGAAAACTGCGAAATGCAAATATTTGCCTAGTAGAACTGTAGGCCACCAGACAAGAACCAGTAGATAGCGCTGTCATCGCCATAGACATGGTAGAGCATGGAGCTGCATAGAACACAGAAAAATACGGTAAAAGACGAATGCGGAATCGACCAACGACGGTTGAACATATCGTGTGTCAGAGAACGACGCGCCATCCCAATGAAATGACGAAACAGAACTAAATAAGTTGTATATAACATCATCTGTAAATATAGCTTCATATAATAATGTAACTTCATCCTGATAATATAATCCTTTAGATATACGAACTGGTTCGTTTTATTTATGGAACCAACATTAAGCTATCAGTGCCCATAAAATGTGGTGTCCAGAACTGGGATACAACACTATAAAAATGGATAATACGCTTTAGCGTAAGCTGTTCTTGTGCCTAAATTCGACGGAATATTGACAACGCGACGGTTAGAAGGACTGACGCAACGACACAATTTTAACAATTTAGTATTGCGATGAAATTGATAGATATTCCAGAACTGAAGGCTGCAATAGCATCCGAAGGAACTTCGAAAATACGATGTTTGCGTAAACTCTTGTTCAGTTTCGACGAAGACCACCAAAACCGAAACAGAATAAGAGAATTTTCCGGCTTTGAAACTTTCAGCAAAATGATAAACAGTTTAATGACAAAGCTAAACAGATTGAAGAAGAAACTATCTTTAAATGAATAATGACTATTGATAAATAACTATGGTACTGAAAAATAAATTATACGGAGATTTTTAACATATCTCTGCTATTTAAATGTATTAAATCAAAACATTATCCTTGAAAATGAATCTGAATCAGAAAATGAACAGACTCGCAAAAGTCATGAAAATTTAAGTGAGGAATCAGGGCAACTTCCACTTCACAATGTTTATCAAATTAACATTAATTTTATATATATTGAAAGTATCATCATGCCATTTGATTGTGATTCCCATCAAAGTGTTGAAAAATGAATTGAATTATTTGAAGATGTTTTAAATATGTTTAATCAAAGTGATTTGCATAAACTTGTATTTGGTAAAAGATCTTTGAAAGGTAAAGCAAACTTATGTATTCAAAGCGAAACTAGTGTTAACTCTCGTAAAAGCTGAAAGATTTATTGTTTTCAGAGTTTGGTTATTCTTGTAATTCTGCTGAACTGCATGAAATGTTAAGTAAACGTAAACTAAAAGATAATGAGTCATTAGAAGAATATTTTTTGATTCTGAAACAATTATGTAATCGAGGTAATGTTGATGATACTGCTTTAATGCAATATGTAATAAATGGTATACCTGATTCTGTTATTAGAAAAAGGATTTAATATGGTTGTCAAAGATTGTCCAAGTATGAACAAAACCTTCGAGTTTATGAGAAAATGAGATCCAACTACGAAACAGTCAATAAAAAGAAACAAAAATCAGTTCAGAAACAAAGATAGAAATAAAGCTCCGAAAATAAAGATAAATTCAAGGATACTATATTAAATAACATTCGGTGCTTCAAATGTGGTATTCTCGGACATAAATCAAAAGAGAAAAAGAGAAAAATATTAAGGGAATAAAATGTTTCAAGCGTAATAAATTTGGAGATAATCTTGCTAAGGATTGCTCAGTGAAATACGAATACACACATTCAAACGTTACAGTCGATAAAGCAGCTTCTTACGAAAATTTAACGACCAAAATTGTTCGAATAAACAATTTAAATATTATTTCGCTGATTGATACCGGGAGTCCAAAGAAAGGATCTTTGCCTTTTGACAATCGTGACAGAATCTTTTATGTAAATTGTGAGTTACAGCCTATTCGTCATGTGTTCAAAATTAGAAGGAAATTCATCCAACCTTTCGGGAGCTATTCGAAAAAATGTGCATTGTCACCTTTTTGTGAAGCAGCTGGATGCACTGGCTTGTGTCTGACGGAACTTTAAGGCTAGGTAAGGCCTACAGGAGCAAATTTCGTATTTTTTCAAATATCACTCGAAAGGCCGGATGAATGTCCTTTGAACTTCGAACATATAAAGAATAGGTTGTAACTCACAATTTGCATCAAAGATTTGGCGACGAGGGCATTCAGGGACCGTCCAGAAATTGATAAACTCGAAGAAGGATTTTGATTTGCCCCGTTTCACAGAAAGATAATAATGGTTTGAAACATTCATCTATACTTTTGTGTAATGTGCGCAATTTTTAAATGTATTTTCGTAAAAATAGCACGAATATTCGGAAACATATAAAGGTTTCATTAAAAATTCCCAAATTATTCCGCATGTTTTTTGTTTATAACTTGCAGACTTTTCCTTGGAATTTTATGAAACTTACAGAGTTCGTGGTAATATACGTATTTGAGAAACATGGTATCAAAATTTCGTGTAAATACGTTGAATAGTAAAGGAGATATTAGCATTTCTAATAAATAATATTTTTACTGCGCATGCGTGACAGGTAACGCAATTTTTCTTTCACAACTTCAGAGCCACATAAATAGCGCAACTTATATAAAACTTCCAGTTTAATACCGTTAATATTCAGAGAGTACAATTAATAAAATAAATTCTTGCTTTCTATAAATTGTTTAAAATTAAGAAAATTAATGTATGCTTTCTTTACATTACTATTAATCCAAAATTCCACAAAAATCCTATTTCTTATCGTTTTATCCCTTGTGGAACTTCTTCATATATGAAGCCTGGTTACATTTTCTTCAATCTGTTACAAAAATTACTGAATGTCATCTATTCAGAAGGTTTCACTTGGATTATTATCAATAATAAACCGGTTATTGATTTCATTCACAATAATAAAGACACTATTTCTTCTATTGAGACTTTTGACTTCAAAGATCTTTTTACAATCATTCCTTTAGTCACTCTTCGAGAGGTGCTTAACTCATACATTTTTATTACAAAATTATTCTCAATATTTCTTTTGAGTATTGGGATAAATTATGTAACTTTTGCATATTTAATAATTTTATTTACAATGGGGAGAGTATTTTTCTCCAATCACATGACATTCCTCAAGGATCTTCTTTTTCTTCAATTACAGCTAACCTTTCCCTTCATAACTTTGAAAAGAATTATTTACTTCTTCATCCTCAGGCTTTCAGATTCGTAGATGATCTTATTGTTTTTAATCGTGAAACATTTAATATTACGAGGCAAAATATTTATCCTTCAGCCTTGCTTCTTAAACAAACAAACAGTAATCAGTTTGTAGCGGATTTTTTAGATCTGGATATTACACTTGTTGATAATAACTTTTGTATCGATATTTTTGACAAAAGAATGGATTTTAATTTTTGTGTCAACCGACTTTCCTATTGGTCTTCTAATATTTCTATTAAGATTTATAGAAACATTATTCTTTCTCAATTTTGTCGTATTAAATGTATTTGTTAGGATGAAAATTCAAAATCGAGAGAATTAAAGCTTTTGTATGATCAACTTTTAAAGAATGGCATTCCCGAAATCTTTGTGAGACGATGTCTCAAGCAGTGAAGCTGGGGCTATTGGCAAAATCTTTTTCTCCTTTTCTTCCTCTGTTTGGCAACAGCAATAACTGGTTTGGTGTCCATTTGCTCGTGCTTCTCGCAGACCTGATTGTTTTATTCCTGGCGGTGGTAAGTCTTTTTCGATTTTATTTTATTTTTTTGTGAATACTACTATTTTATTTTTTATTTTACTTTATTTTATTGTAGGTCTTTTGTATTAATTTTTGCTTTAGATTTTTTAAAATCATCTTCAATGTATTTGTCTCTTATTCCAGAATTCTTCCATTTTTAATTGTCTTGTGCATTTTGAAGGGATGGCGACGTGTTTTAACGGGATTCGTATGTCGTTAGCAGAAAAAAGCCCATATTAATATCATAAGCGAGCTTCTCTTCCTGACGAGCTGCTCGCTATGATATTTTTCAATTTTTTATAATTTTTGTCTATTTTTGTCATTGTGTCTTGGTTGTTTTTGAATTTTAGTCTTTTGTTTCTTGCTTGTTTTGATATATATATAAGAAATGAATTTATTCTTTTGTCCGGTGGACCGGGCATGGGAAAAGCACACGTCGTTCGAACTACCCTGTTGTTTGTCGAGAATGCATGGCAAGTGCGAATGGCTTTCACGGTTAGGATCGGGAGTGAAATTGATGGTCGCACGATTCATTCGACCATGCAGTTGGATTGTAAACCGGGTACGGTGCTGAAATATCTCGAACGAGATTTGGAAAACGAAGTGGATGTCAAACCGTCCATCGTCATTGTCGACGAAATTGGAATGATTCTGTTTCGGAAGTTGTACTGGGTCGTTCGATATTTTTGGCAGTTTTGTTCATCGGAATGGGTGATTAGCACCAGTTACTCCCGTTTCGATCGTATCACAATGTGTTTGGGGTCGATTGTTTGGATAAATAATTTGAGACGCATCGCGTTACACTTGTAGAGAGTAAACGATTTCTTCTGAGCTACACACCAATAATTGAACATTTACGAAGTTTTTTCAATCACGTAGACGATGAGGGTCTCGAAACGTACGTGCGGCAGACTTTTCCCGTCGTGGACGACATTGATGCGCCAATTTCGAAACGATACGGTCGATTTGTACAACCAATATTATATCAATCACATGGTGCCTGGAAGAAAAACACGTCTGTGCCAGTGGAACACTATAGAAAATAAACCAAACCTAAAGTGTTTTCTCGACGTCAAGGAAAATTGCAAACTTTTCGTGGCAGAAAATGGAACATCGCAGGTGACAAATGGCACGTCATTTTTGTTTAAACAATACTTGCCATTAAAGGAAGTTGTCGAATGGGAAAGTAGATAGATAAGGTGTAGAAAAGTGTAGATAAGGTGTAAGATCGGTAGATAAGGTGTAAGATCGGTAGATAAGGTGTAAGATCGGTAGATAAGGTGTAAGATCGGTAGATAAGGTGTAGAAAATCCAGTCGCCAAACTTTATTATTGATAAAAGAAAAGGTATAATGGATAGTGTGTTATGCCACCATCCATGGATCCCGTACAACGACACTTCGGTTGAATCTCGCCTGGTGCTGTTGTTCCCGAATCAGTCAAAAGTCTCGATCGATTAAATCGTCCCTTGCAATTGCTTGATTCAAGACATTCTCAATTCCTATTATTGTCACCTTTGCCGCCAATACGAAGATTCCGAAACCGATTTCGATCCTATACATCAATTGGTGTCCCTAGGTCTCGTCGTGGAATGGCTTTTTCGAATCGTTTACGAAGGTGTACCTCGCTCCGCATCCGAAGATCAAATATTTGCTTGTTTTGCCGTCAACAAACATTGTCCGAATCGGGTTCTCGAATTACGTCAACCCTACGAACGGTACGTTGAACACGAAGATGTTCCGGCCGCTATTTGGATTCCCATCACGTGCACTCCAGACGTTATGGAAATTCCCCCAGACGTTCTCAAAGTCATCATCGATTCGACAGTAATTAGATTCTACGTGTGACACGTTTTTTTGCTTTAGTCGTGCGGTACTGGAAGGCAACGTGTCGAAACTCTCGCAAACCAACATACACCAAATTTTTAAAGTGGCCAAGTCCAACGTGTTGAACGACGAACGTGTCCACAACATTCAAATGTTTTATCACGATCCAAAACACTTGCTGCATCACGTGCATTTGAAAGTTATCTCCGTGGATGTTTATTGCTTATGCAAATCTAATGACGATTCGACTCAAATGCATCCAAAGTATTCTCAATTACCGTGCTTGGTGAGTAAAAGGTTAAAATTTTACGATGAGTATCGAACGTCGGCAAGTTCGAGCTATGTGAATGTCAATCTCGTTCGACTGGCATTGGTGCTGGTAGTGCACAAAATTTATTTTAAAACTATAATTTCGACCAAACAACCCCACGAAGAACACGAAATGATTGTCAATGACAATGATATCAACATTGAATTTTACGTGACCTGGGAAGTTTCAGATTTTATCAATAATGCTCGCTTGGGAATGGAAGAAATACCATTGAGCAAAGAAAACAATGCCAGTTGTTGCATTTTGTGAGAACGATCCTTGCAGGTCCCAGTCGTGAAGTGACCTCGTGACCAAAGAATGTCGCCTTTTATAGCAACTAAAACAAAAAAAATTTACGTTAATAGCATTTTTATGTTATTCACTCTCACTATACGGTGGGGTGCAGAGATTAATTGTGCATGCCCTTTCACACAGTGCAACACGTGGTTGGCTGTGATCCAATTCATGTTTGTGTTTATCAAAACTGTTAAAAAGTACAAAAGCTCCACTCGCGTAATTTCAAGCACAAACGTGAAGAGAGGAGCAAACTCACTCTCTAACCTATCAATTTCCCACACGACTTGCTGGAAACGTTCCTTTTCAATCGCCAATTCTCCGTTAAATACCATGTCCAAAATTATCAATATTTCCTTTTTCTTACCCAGATAGCACGTACGTTTAGAGCAAGTTTGATTTTGACTTGATATTACCTTGCCATGGCAAAATTGACGCGTCAAGTTTGAAGCGAACTTGTGGCAAACTAACAATGCAGAATCTCCACCCTCGCCTGCAAAGCGAGTTTGCCTTCAGTTCGCCGTGGCAAATAGCGCCACCCCTCCTTCCAATGCAAGCTTGCTGCAAGTTTGGAAAACAAGATTGATGCAAAGCACAAAGAGATAATTATCTTTGTCTCTGTTTTAATTAACATCCGATTTTTAATAGCATCTCCTAGAGCGTCCTTCTTTTTATTAATTCAATTAATCAATGATAATTTGTAAAAAAAACCTTTTATAAAGAAAATTTTGAAACATTTTCCATCTTTTTACTAAATATAGAACTCTCACTTTAAAGAAAACTATATCGCCTTTTTCTTAATGTTCAAATGTTAACGTTTATAAACAAAATTAAACCTAAAAAGCAGTCAATGTTTGTTGAAAAATAATAACTTACATTTTGTCCCATTTTAAACGCAATTACTTTTGAAACCTAATTTCATAATTTATTCTACTAGAAAAACGTAGTTATTAGCGAAAATCGCTCTCTCTTTGATTTCAAATCAAGTTCTCAACACAAAATTTTAAAAATTAATGAAATCAAGAAAAGAGTTTAAAATAAATCGTATGCGGGATCCATTAGCGAAATCTATCTTCTCCTCTCAGAGTTTATCTGGCTGAGTGGTTAAAGCGTCCGCTTTGGAAGCGGTAGGTCGAGATTTCGAGGTTTTTTCGTACTCTATTTTTGCTATGTTTGCAATGAATTTGACATGGCAAGCTTGCTGCAAGTTCGTCGCGTGGTGACTTCGACGCTTCTGTTAGCTTGTTTCAAGCTGAACTCTTGTCGTATCAATCTTTCTGAAAGCTTGCAGATTTGCAGTGCAAGTTTGCAGCAAACTAAAATTGCTATCTGGGTACTATGTAAATAATACAAATATCACAAATCCTGTTTGTCTTTTAATAATCGAAACATATAATTTTGGGCCATCTTGATGACAAATGGGAATTGCACCAATTTCAAAGTAATCAAATTTTTCAGTACAGAAAAGCACAAAAAGGTTTTTCTTTCGAGGTAAATTTTTAGGCACGCGTAAATTTGTAATGAGATTGTCCACAGATACTTTTAAACCCATCAAACGTTTTTCAATCCTCTTATTTATTATATATATAGAACGCAAGCCACAAGACGATTATCCCTGCCAGTACGCCGAGTATCGTATAAAACCAAGATAACAAAATGCAAAAAAATTCCGAGGTTGGATCCAAGCTCTTGTGAAAAATGCGATAGAGCTTCGCCAACATATGGCGTTGACATTCCATTGTTTGATGAGGTAAGCAATCGTATTCTTGGCAGTTGCAATGTCGACAGCAAGAGTTTTCTCTATCTTCGTCGTATTCGAAATAGGGATTTCCTGCACTCAGCGTACTGTCTGGACAAAATTCAATATTGGGTGCAGAATCGGGTTGGCAGCAACTCAATTCTCGAACTTTGCAAGCTGATCAAAGCTGAGTACAAAGCAACCCGAATTGGATCGAATGTATTCGTTAATATGTTCAGCTGCTATGCCGACAACAGCCGAAGCGCCAACCAAGAGTGCTGTATCTTCGAAAAGACAGATTTTACTGCTACTTTAAGACTCACGTTCTTCTTAATTAAGGATTTGGCATGTTTTGCACTCTTTGCTGTGAATCGTCCAAACGATCGAAACGCTTTACTTATGACAGGTCGACGGGGTAGCCATTTGACATCCATTTGCATCCCCTCGAGCTATAAACAAGTAGAGATCATTCTGGAAAATGGAGAATGTGTTTTCAATATCAAAAAATCCAAGTGCTATGCAAAGAAACGAACGACCGTACACATGCTCATGTGTGAAAGCCATTTGAAAACCTATTATGGATTAATGCTCAAATATGTTGCACATGAAACGGAAACGGATCAACCCGTCGTTAGAGGATTTTTGAAACCTCTCTCGGGTATTGCGTTTGCTCCAAATACCGTCATTATACCTACGCAAAACTTTTGCGATTTTTATTTCCGATCCTTTGACACTGACATGACAAACGAATATCACACGTACAAAATGAATCCCTTCATGGCTCAGTATTGGGATTTAGCCATTAGCCGCAACAGCAAGCGGGCATATGAGTACCGATACCCGTTTTAAATTATTCGCAATTTGTATACTACTCCTTTGGATGTCAATCTTGGTCCTCGTCAAGGAGACGAAACTTATCACGTAAACTTCAAAACAATATTGACTACGAAGTTAACTATTTCTGAAAATCACATTAGAAATTCACCCGTTATGAAAAATATTGAGGAAATTAAGCTTCTAGATATAGTAAGAAACGCCTTTTCTGTCAACATATTATACTTTTTGAGTAACTGTATATTTTCGTCTCATGGAATCGCAAACGGTAAATATTTATCTCAAAATCAATTCAATACCATTTGGATTGATAATGTTGGTTTAACGACCACAGAAACTGTAGGTGATCCCATGCCGATCGTAATAGCAGGACATAGAAAGGGA
Source organism: Araneus ventricosus (assembly GCA_013235015.1). Classification (NCBI taxonomy): domain Eukaryota; kingdom Metazoa; phylum Arthropoda; class Arachnida; order Araneae; family Araneidae; genus Araneus; species Araneus ventricosus. The sequence continues at coordinate 2,619 of BGPR01008693.1, read as the reverse complement.
AGCGTTGCATATTACCAGTCTATAATTTCTGTACTGCGAAAACACATTATTCCGAAGCCGGTGACGTTGAACCAGCTTCCAAAACAGTTTGGTTCACCAGAGAAATTTAGAGGTGGATCGTTGCAGTGTTTGTAGGTGTCGGACGAACCATAAACTTTGGGATCAACCGCAATGAAATGCTTGTAGTTGTCCGTGCAGGAAAAACCATAACAGGTTGGAATGACAAAGCAAAGCTTGGTTTGTTTCGATAACATGGAAAATATTAAAAGAGACGTCCGTGCAGGCGGGGTAATGATTGTAGAATGAGCTCGTGCTGGTCAGCGTTGCTCTTTTATAATACCCAAATCAAACCAAAAAAATATTTTTTAGATTCATTCTAGAAAGAGCACACAGACTCTTCAACCAAAAACTTTGGTTTGTCATTCTCGACCCGAGGTCGTTTAAAATGACTTGGAAGGGCTTCAAACACATTTTCATCACCTTTCAACGTATCAGAAATCTCCAAGGGCCGTTTAAAACTTTTGGGGTCTTCGTCTTCCTCATTCAATTGATTGCTAAGCATAAAATCGTCTTCGTATTCCTTGTGCTCACTCGTACTCGACTGCTCATTGTCTGTTTTGTCGATATAATTGTCGACATTTTCCTCCGTAAAATTATCTCCAAAAACAATATTTGATAAATTCATTGGTTTCAATCTGGATTTAGAAAAAGCCAATAATTCGGTAATATTACCACCGATGCTAGAAAATTCTATAATGTTTTCTTTTTCGTCACGGCCTTTGTAAAATTATCTCGAATTAATTTAAATCTTGAAAATCCCTATAAAATCACGATGAATGTTGTCTTTTGTTTGCGACATGAACCGGTTCAAAACACTATTGCCATAAAAAAATTTACAATTATGAATGCATGGATTCCCGATAGTGGAAACTTTTAAACCTATAGACTTGAAATATTTGTGACTCGAGTTGCATGCGTGGCAGGTTAAAGGGTTGCACACATCCATGTAATATCTAAACTCGTTGGGATTTTAAAGTCTTGATTAGTCTTGTCCTTTGTCATTACACTATATAAATGTTTCAACACTTCACTGCCCAACACTCGAATGGATGGCTTCGTATTCGTTTTATCGTACAAGTACACTGAAGAGCCAGAAAAACTGGTACAGGCGTGCGTTTTCAAATAACGGGGGTATACAACCAATCATCGCAATCCCATGTGGTCGGCAACGCCTATATGAGACAACAGATGTCTGACAAATGTATTAGATCGGTTACTGTTGCTTCAATGGCAGGTTATCAAGATTTAAGTGACTTTGAACGTGGCGTTATATACGGCGCACGAGAGATGGGACATAGAATCTCCGAAGTAGCGATGAAATTTGGATTTTCGCGTACAACCGTTTCACGAGTGTACCGTGAATATCGGGTATCCAATAAAACATCAAATTTCTGCCATCGGTGCCGCCGGAAGAAGACCTTGAAAGAACTAGACCATTGACGTCAGAAGCGAATCCTTAAACGAGATAGACGTGCCACACTTCCTCATATTGCCAAGGATTTCAATGATGGGGCATCTACAAGTGTCAGCGTGCGAACTGTTCAAGGGATCGTCATTGATATGGGCTCTCAGAGTCGAAGGCCTACTCGTGTACCGTTGTTGACTGCACAGTTCAAAGCTTTAAACCTAGCCTGGGCCCGACAATACTACCATTGGACTGCTGATGACCGGAAACACGTTGCCTGGTCTGACGAGTCTCGTTTCCAATTGTATCTGACGGATGCACGTGTACGAGTATGGAGACAACATCATTAATCCATAAACTCTGTTTGTCAACAGGGGATTGTTCAATCTGGTGGAGCCCCTGTGATGGTATGGGACATGTGCAGTTGGCGTGATATGGGACCCCTGATACGTCTAGAGACGACTCTGACAGGTGACAGGTACTTAAGCATCCTGTCCGATCACCTACACTCATTCATGCCCATTGTGCATTCCGACGGATTGGGACAATTCCAGAAGGACAATGCGACACCCCAAGCATCAAGAGTTGCTACCAAATGGCTCCAGGAACACTCTTCTGACTTTAGACACTTCCATTGGCCACCTAAATCCTCAGAGATGAACATTATTGAAGATATCCGGGATGCCTTGCTACATGCTGTTGAGAAAAGATCTCCGCCACCTCGCACTCCTATGGATATGTGGTCTGTCATGAAGGATGAATGGTGTGAATTGCCTCCAAGATACCCTCAGACATTAGTCGAGTCAATGCCACATCGTGTTGCGGCACTTCTGTGCGTACGTGGGAGCCCTACACGATATTAGGCAGGTGTACCAGTTTTTCTGGCTCTTCAGTGTAAATACCACGAATAACGAGCATAATTTTAATCGGTGTTGGAATTTTCAAAAACTAAACGGTAAACATTTTAGTTTTTTCAACGGCTGACCGAGAATATTGTGAAGCTTTGGCTTCAAATTCCTGATACATGAAACTGTTTGTCAAATCGTTTTTCCAATCTTGGGTGACGAGAATGAGCGGTCGACTAGACTTGCTTATTTACCTCACGGCATCAGCAAGGGCCGGTATTTTTGAGATGAGAGTCACCAAATCTGCAT
>BGPR01008692.1:34535-62063 GCA_013235015.1 Araneus ventricosus | reverse complement strand
TTATTGTCCGATCTTTGCCGAAAATCAAAGATAGGATCAGAGAAAGAGATATATTTTTTCAGTTATTTGAAAGGAAAATTGTTTTAAAGCCTTTATGATGGATTATTATTATAATTTAATCAACTGTATGTGAAGTTAGGGTTAATTAATTTTTTTAATCCAGTTAATCTTTGCAATTGCTTCCACTTAAGTATGAGTGAAAACTATGTGCATTCAGGATTTTGTGTGTTACGTCATCAGTTTATTAGGTATTTTATATTTTACTGCTGCAGTTATTCACAGTATTACAGAATATACAGTATAACATAATCATGCGATTATTTCTACTCATTTTTGAAATATTTAAATTTATAAATGTCATAAATTTTTCTTTCACTTCAAACTGTAATAAAATAGAAAGCTATCTCTTTTAAAAGATAATGTATTAATATTTAAATGCCATTAATCTTTTCTTAGGTTGGCACACTGTCTTTAGTTTAGTTCAGTTATATTAATGTCCCATTTTGAAGCAACATGAGGGCTATTTTGGCACGGACCTCTTAATTTTGAATTTCGGTCAGACACCTGAGCTGGCACCCCGTCTCCAAACTTCCGCGCCACACAAATGGGAGGACGTTTGGCCCCCTAAGGCAAGATTTAACGTGCAACAGGTCCAATACACGACGGATCTTCAGTGGAATCGGGTTTCGAACCTGGAACCCTCCGGTTCCGAAGCAGAGACCTTACCACTTGGCCTCCGCGGCCACGGTGGCACAGTGGCGTAGCGGTGGTAAGTAGTGGCGCTTGGATCATAATGCTAATTTTTCGCCCTTGCTCATCATATTTACCTTATAAAAGTGACGAATAAGGTCTTATATTTTTCCACCATTGTCTTGTAAGACTAGCATCCGGTCTGCCCATGCACCCCTTGCCTCTCAGACACTACGCCAAGCCACGAAGGAAACACTTGCCTTGGAGGTTAAAGTAGGTAACCCCCTCTACCCCTACTCTGATCAGTATCTAGTGGTGTACACATTCTGGACATCCAGTGCTGTACACATTCTGGATATCCAGTGGAGTATCCAGTATTGTACTCATTCTGGACACCCAGTGGAGTATCCAGTTCTGTACACATTCTGGACATCCAGTGGAGTTTCCAGTATTGTACACATTCTGGATATCCAGTGGAGTATCCAGTATTGTACTCATTCTGGACATCCAGTGGAGTATCCAGTGCTGTACACATTCTGGATACCTAGTGGAGTATCCAGTGGTGTACACATTCTGGACATCCAGTGGAGTAACCATTCTGGACAATCCAGTGGCATCCATGCTAAAATACACCCTGGACATCCAGTGAGAGTCCAGTATTGTGCCACATCTGATTATGGAGGCCCAGTGGTGTGCCACATTCCGGACATCATGGAGTATCCGAAAGTTCTACACACCTGGACATCTGGTGGAGTATCCACTGAAGTTCAGATTCCTGACATCGAGTGGTTTATACACTTCGGGATTATCGAAAGGTGTACCACTCGACACGGAGGTAAAAGACATTCTGACATCGAGTGGTGGTATACATTTCGGACATCCAGTTGAGATCCAGTATTGTACACATTCCTGACATCCAGTGAGTATCCAGGTTGACTTACACATTCCATGGACATCCGGTTGGGAGTATCCAGTTTTGCATTCTGAATATCGAGGCTAAGTGTATTCTGACATTTGAGTACCACTCTGGGACATCGAGTGTACATTCTTATTATCGAGTGGGTGTAAGCAAGCATTCTGGACATCCAGTGGAGTATCCAGTATTGTACACATTCTGGACATCCAGTGGAGTATCCAGTGCTGTACACATTCTGGACATCCAGTGGAGTATCCAATGGTGTGCAGATTCTGGACATCGAGTGGTGTACACACTCTGAACATCGAGTGGTATGCACATTCTGGACATTGAGTGGTGGACACATCCTCGACATTCACGGACGGACCGTACCACACCATTTGGAGCTGGTCTCACCAGACACTTCTAGTTTTCGGTCCATCCATTTAGGAGAGACATTCAAACGACACATCCGCTCACTACTGTCTCCCGGGGCTACTGTGCCTACCCTTCATACCGCTTTCAAATCGGAACGCCCCCTTGCCCCGGTTTCCCGAGAAAGCTTCACTCCCCCTTCCCCATTTTGTGGTTTTCGCTTTTGTGAGAGAGGCTCACTTCCCCTTCCACACGATCATTCTTCAGATTTATGGCCCAGCGCGCCGAATAGAAAACAGGACCGGATAAAAATCCAAACATTTCGAGCACACAGCGAGAATTCTCATCGGATTTTAGCATTGACGACGAGTTTGGGAACTACACACTCCAAATGGTATGGAACGGAACGCTCGTGAATGTCCATCTTAACGGGGGTAAGTCGAACCGGGTCATTATATGATTTTTCCGCCTCTCACTCGCCATCAGTCGCTTGTCAAAGCTAATTTAGGACCACTGTGGCCTAGAAGTAAAGTCTCGGCTTTGGGGCTGGAGGGTTCCAGGTTCGAAACCCGATTCCACTGAAGATCCACCGTGTATTGTTCGCAGACCCGATACATGGCGTTATCATTTCCCACCCGTCTTCGCATTTGATTCTAAGAACAGGCATAAACACACTAATAGTTTGTCTCCAAAAAAGCCCATTATAAGAGGCTCTAGGTCACGTATGGACGTGTTTTCTGTTTTGATTATTTTGAATTAACAGACAGTTTTCCGGTAACCCTCCGATTTAAGCAATCCCCAAATTCTTTTGGAAACTGCATTAAGCGCCAAGATCGAACCAATTCCTTCTTTAGTACATAAAGTGTTGAATTCTGTGGGGTTTTTTTTTAGTTTTTTAAAATTCTTTTTATTTAAAGCATCTGAAAAACTCTTAAAGGTTCTTAAAACGGCTTAGTTCCAAATGTAACAATTGTATTAAATCGTTTGATTAAAAATTTAACCGCCAAACAAGACTTTTTAGTCGCCAAAAGGAACGGTAACGAATAATCATGGCAACCTTTCCAAATATTATGCTCTTATTTTAAGCAAACACTGTTAGCTACAGCAATAGGAATATCAAATTTAATATCCTCAAAGCCATAACATTAAAAAACTCTACTTTAAACATTAATTAACATCTTCAAACAGAGTGATGAAATTTTGGAGATTCCCATTGACGAAGTATTACATAGCCGAAGTTCTACAATACCCTAAATGAGCAAAACATAAAACTAGTGAATATTTCCCTTGCCCCCCTATCGCTATGCCACTGGAAAAGCAGATTTCATTTTACCTCTGTGTACGGACTGTTCAAGCCACTAAATTACGAGGACGGTTCGATAATAAAGGTACAGTGCGAAATTACACTGGCAATTATAATTCTGGAAAATATTTAATACATTTCATAAAAACTACATTTGTTTATTTCTCGACATAATCTCGGTAAACTTTCAGATATTTATATCAGGGTGACACTCGTTTGAACATCCCTTCATGGTACTGCTGTTTGTCAATTTGCTCGAAGTATTCCAGAAAGGTTTTCTTCTGTAAATCCTCCTGATCCGCAAAGCATTTCCCCGTCAAAAATTTCTTTAAAGGTCGGAATAAATGAAACTCCAAAGGGGGTTAAATCTGGACTAAAAGGTGGACGTTGCAGGACCTCCCATTACCGTTGTTCCAACCAAGCTTTGGTTTGATTTGAGGTATGGGGTCTTGCGCCATCTTGCAAAAGATTAACTCCTTCGCGTAATCATCCTGACCTTTTCTTTTTACTTTCTCGTATACGAAGTATGCAAAGAGAAAGTATTGTAATCGTCAAAAAATTCGAACTCCAGATTTTGACTAATCTCCACGTTTTTTAGACCTCCCCGAGTCCGAAAAACACAATTTTGGAATCATGTCTGTCTGTGAACACGATAACTCGAAAACTATTAGAGCTACGGGGATGAAATTTCGTATGTGGTCTTTAAACATAATTTGTAGGTTTCTGTCGAATTTTGGATAAAATCCGTCAACGGGAAGTCTGTCTGTCTGTATGTCCGAAGTCATGCGAACACTATAACTCAAAAACCTGAATAGCTAGATGGATAAAATTTGGTACACAGTTTTATCGTCATGAATGTAGGTCAATATAAAATTTTGCGCCAAATCCGTCAAAGGTCTGTCTGTCGGTCTGTTTAATCGCATACTTGTTAAGCATTCGTTTCAAAAACTTATCTCCGTGAGCATGCGTACTTAGCAATCTCTGGTACCAAGCGGGAGGATTACGTCACTTTGTCCTTAAAACGGAGTTTGTGATAGATACGTTTTATCTCCTGTTTTGTTTTCGCTCGCTCGTATAATAGCGGATCTTGCTGGAGTGTGATGGAAAATAAATATTGCTAAGTTTTAATACATAGGCATCTCTTTTAACATGATTCTTCACTTAAATATTTTACAATCACTATAATCTGCAATGAAAAACCTTCTGATATTCGTTGCATTCTGAATGACAGTAGGTTCGATTTTTTTTTATCCACGCAAAGGGAGGGGAAATGACAAATTTTTGAGCAGTATACGAGAAAGTGTAGGGGAGGCCACTCCCGCTGGTTAATGGCTGTATCCAATTTCTGGGCAGTTTTGTTGGGAAAACGCTTTGCGGATCAGGATTTCCAAATCACCGTTCTGGAATTTTTCAAGAAATTTGACAAACAGCAGCACAATAAAGAGATGTTCAAACGAGTATCACGCTGGGATCAACGTTTACGAAGATTGTGTCGAGAGGTAAACAAATGTATGTAATTTTTGTGAAATATATTAAGTATTTTCTTGACTTATAACTGTCAGTTAACTTCGACCTCTTTATTATCCGACCGTCCTCGTAAGAGTAAGAATCTTTCAGACGATAAAAGTATTTTGCGTGTTACACTATTTTGTTTAAAAGTATTTTTACTCCGAACAACGCCGGGTGTACCAACCAGTGTTAAAATAAAAGAAAAGTTAGGTCCAATTAAACGACTTTCAGGCCCAAATAGAAGTATTATTTGAAACTCGAAATGGAGGAAAGGTAAATGAATCGGTGTTGCCAGCGGAAAGCGTCTCTGAAAATAATCGCCGCTCGTAATGAATGTTGTCTGTAGCCCACTTCCCTTTAACTGCCTCCCCAGACACAGTTTGTTTTTCCCCCGTCTGCTCTTTGGTTAAACGGAGAGCTTTGCTTTCTGTTCATTTGCGGTTTCTTAAGGAACCGCGTTGGTCATCAAATGATTCGAGAAGCGCCATTCTTTTCTTCCAACGAAATTGTTGCAGCGAGCGGGTTACAAAACGTATATTCCAGTCATGTCTTTTAATGAAATAAAACTAGAACGGTAGATTTCATTAAGGCAACCAGGGATCTTCAAATCAGTTTTTAAAAATTTCAACTAATCAGTTAGAAATTTGGTACGTATTTATTTTATTTTATTTTTATTTAAAGAAAAGCACACTACAGAGAAAACTCCATTTACAGAGTGCTGACAAGCACACAAAGAACAAGTCACAATGAGTAAATAAAAACGAATATGCCTTAGAAAGCAAAAAGTAGAACACAGAGAATACATGAAATCATAAAACTTATGCAAACGTATATATAATTAAAAACGAAAACACATAATCACAAAACTTTAAGACACACTATGACACCAAAAGCCGCATTTTTAAAAAAAATTAAAGTTCATTTCCAAAAGGCACACACTTGAGATTAAAAAAATGCAACACTTAAGATAAAAATAAATCAAACACGACGCCAAAAAACTGGTCGAATACATAAGAACACAGAAAGTCAAATAGCATAAAAATCTAAAATGTTGTAGAAAGGCAAAATAAAACATATCGTGTATTTAAAAGACGCAAACATTTCGACTTAAAAGCACCGAGAGACATATTAAAAATGTCAAGTTCATCAGAGAACGTGTTAAAATTTTTATAAAACCTATATAATGAGAACCTGTTAATATAATTAAATTTTGAATATAAATTTGGAAAGGTCCGTATTAATAGGAACACTATCTAAGAGACAATACACAAAATTTCACCGTAATATATTTCTTTCTTTCTGAATTATGGGTATAAATGCAATTTTTAATAACAATTAATTCCATTTATGATAAGTGTTCCAGGCGCTCCAAGATCACTCGAAATCACTCTATTTTTTAATAGTTACTCTAACCCTTTTCAAGCAAAAATTGGGAATAATTTTTATGTTTCAGAAACAAATTTCAAAATGAAGACACATAACAACTCGAAACTATTGATTTCGGAAAAAATATGTGCCTAGTGTTTGATATGGAAGAATTTTTAAGGTTTAATAACAAAATTACTTCTATATGAATGACAAAAATTCTTCTCCATATATCTTTTTATACTTATATAAAATGACATAAATTTGAATAAAAATTGATTCGCCTGGAACATTTATAATAAAGGGAATTAATTGCTATTAAAAATTTCATTCATATCTATAACTCATATTGCAGTGAAATGTGCGTGTTGTCTTATATAGTGTTCCTATTAATGCCTGCAAAATTTCAAATTGATTAGTTGAAAATTTTAAAAAATTATTGAGAAAGTTCATAGTCGCCTTAAATAGTTTTAATTAATACCAATAAAAATAGCATTATCTTTATCCCAACATGTTTTTATTTATTTCAAGTTTACATTTCATGATTTTTTCATGAAATGTAAACTTAATAAATATTCAGTCGCAGTTGTCTAAATCCTTATAAGTTAGAGTAAGGAACGCGACAAAGACAATTCCAAGAATTTAATTTTAAGGTAAATTTTAAATTAAAATGAATTAAAAATTTTCAATTTCTTAGTTAAAATCTCTTTATTAAAAGTAATCTTCATCCAGCAAAAAAATAAAACAATTTATATAATTAGTTAACTATTAAAAATTAATTAAGTCCATAATTTATGCAGAACTCATTGCTCTGATTTGTAGCACTGTATGATACGACATCTCCTCCGTGAGTCGCTACTAATTTGGCTTATTGAAAATTTGACATTATTAACCCTCTGATTCCCTAGACTACTGAAATAAAGGGACCTTAAAATACGGGAACGTTCGAGCTCCTTTATAAGGGAAATTCACTTTTCCCCTAAAAAACCACAATGATAGCTGGCATTGTCCGAATTGTAAGAAAACTCCCCTCTTCCCCAAACACATCGGGCCGAGCCAATCTAACGAAGAAATCACGCGCCGTGGGTGTGAAATCAATCACACTTACCGCAAAAGGGTGGAAATTTCAGAGTGAGGTTTCGGACGGCCATCGTCTTTTGCTGGAAGGGACGTATGGGACGGTCCCGTATCGATAGACTTAAGTAAACAATTAAAACTAAATATTTAATTATTTGAAAAAACCTTTTCGTATATTCTCACCAACTTTTGCAGTATGTAGCAACATTACTTTTTAAACATTTCAATAGCTCGGTTAAAAAAATAAATAAAAAGCTCTTGTGGAATGACAGAAAATTGCGTCTGGATTTTTGAATATCGCATTTTATTCACCTCAGTCGACCAGCTGGAAAATGTGAAAAGATTATTTCGTTCTAAAAATAACTCCCCGTATTCAGTGACCAGTTAAATTACGCAGCTGTTTGACGAGTAATATTAACTATCCGAAACTGTACTTGTAAAGTGTCGAAATAATTGGCGAAATCGGTTCAGATGCTGAGGCTGGGGAACTTCTGTCGTTTTATTTGGCGATCATTGTCGGAAATGGGTTGTGTGACACTTGCGTACAGTGGCAGATGCGTGCAACTATCAATCGTTCAGCTATAGCGGCAGATGCGTGCAACTATCAATCGTTCCGCTATAGCGGCAGATGCGTGTAATTATCAATCGTTCGCTATGCGGCGATTGCAACTATCAATCACCGCTATAGCGGCAGATGGCCGCAACTATCTATCATTCAGCTATATGGCGATGCGTGCAACTATCAATCAGCTATAGTGGCAGAGGCGTACAAGCTATCAATCAATCAGCTATAGTGGCAGATGCGTGCAACTATCAGTCATTCAGCTATGCACAATCGGTGTGCGACTGAGAAGAATAAGTCTTCAGATCCATTATTAAACGGTAAATGAAATCTACTTTCCATAAAAAATACAATTCAAAGATTTGAACTACGCAATAATACACGCAGATTTCATTGACAGGTCAACTAATTAAGGAAAATTCCCAATAGCTATAAATCAAGCAAATACACAAATCACCGACTGAATACATTCTGTCTTGGCAAAAAATGATGATTAGGCGTTGATGTACGCAACGCCATGCTACCGCACGACGACTGACACACCCGAAACGAGGAGCTTAGTTTATCGAAAGCCATTCGAGATTCCTCTCCGTTGCTCTTGAATGTGACAACGGCAAGGGACAGGCTCAGGACGGAGACGACACTGCTGGCAGCCCTCTCCAAACCGCACCACACCAACAGGAGGAATTTGGCCCCGACGGATTTAACGTGCTAGACCCGCGTGCACGGCGGTTTGGGAATCGAGTTTCGCACCTGAACCCTCCACCCCAATCACATCTACGTGGACAGACGGACTTAGTTATTTTAGTTTTTGGTTACGGGGTTCACATGCACAGAAAGAAAAAGACAGATCTCCGTCACGGATTTGTCCAAAATTTCATAGAAATCTACAGATTTGTGTAAAGAGTACACACCAAAATTCATTTCTCTCGTTCAAATTTTCGTTCTTAGTTCTCGTAGTCAAGGAGATTTCAATTCTGAGTCGATGTTCCATACTTCTTCGTATCGAGAAGTAAAAAATATTTGCACTACTCCATTTCGGGTCCGACCCGCGCTTTAAGAAACCCTCATCTAGGATGGCTTCCCTCAATTAGATAGCTTGTAATTGTTTTGTTATTTACCAATGAAAACATAATCCGACTGATAATTACTCAACTGCCTTTGAACAATAATTCAACTTGTTCGCATTTCATACACTGAACTACTGAATACATAATTCTGTAACAGTAATCTCCTATCCTTGCATTCGACACTTAACACGCATTGATTCCCCATCATTACTACGTTCTCATCAACCTGTATTCATGTAGCTTTTTCGTGTTGTTTGTCATCATTTTCATTATCATTATTCCTTTCTATCTTCATATCGTAATAATCGAAAAATTGTTATATTCCTTTATTTTGCTGTCAATTCTATGTGTAGACATCGTTTTGTAATTTTTTCGTTTGCCATTCTTCTGTATGCTGTATTTTTTTTTTGCAATACAAAGTCCACTTACATCAAACCAAACAGGATAGGAACCATGAGCTCTTAGCCCTTAACCGGCTGAAACGTGAAAGTCGCTCTCTGATGACTATTCTAAAACCGGCTCAGTCGCAGAAAGTCGTTCTTCGATTATTACTTTTAAAACTCCTGGCGTAGAAAGTTGCTCTCTGTTTATTACCCGAAAACCGGCTCCGAAACAATTGCGTTCACCATTTAGCTACGAGAGGCTCTCTCAAAGCATTCAGCTGAAATATTTTTGCCGTTCAAAGGGCTAGAGAAGCGCTGTGGTGTGGTGTGAAAGTTTCAAGATCCTTCATTCAATTGCTTTTTGAAACATAAAATGTCTCTTTTTGTGCCCTACCCTATAAGAAGTGCAAAACTATTATTTTCCAAAGTTTAATGGTTTTACATAAATATTTCAAAACCTGAACAGTATCATAACGATTCAATTTATTTAGACAGTTTGATACAAAATTTTTTATCTCCAGATATGCAGAGAAGCTAGCTATCAAATCCTTCAGTCACGGCCTCTGAATCCCATTAGCCCCATCCCCAGCAATCGGGGGATTCTATCAACACACCCCTTTTCTAGAAGAAATGACGTTAATTTCCCGGTGGATCCCGCAAAACTTTTGCTTCCTCCATCCATCCTCAGGGGGTTACCATGGCAACACATCTCCAGATTAAAGCGGGCAGCAAAACAAAAATAGGGAGAGGCAATCGGATCCGCTGAGGCAAAATAATTGATATCCAGTCACCTTTTAATACAGATCGTACGCCCGCCGATAATAGTTATAATAACGCCACCAGTAATAGTCAAGTGAGAGGTGTTACCTTGGTAACGGGCTGTTGGTCAGTGATGGGTGGATATTGGCTGCAGGTGCAGCCATATTGGCGAGGATGGATAAGTTTGGCAGCAATTGTCTGTGAATCGCTGATGCTCCTTGGCGCGAGAAAGAAGAGAAAGTTAGGACCCAACTGTGGATATTGCCCGGAGCGCTGAGGGGGAACTTTCTTAACGCACATTGGTCAGGGCACGGAATTAAGCACGTTTTCATTAGTTTCATCGTTCTGGATGTAATCCCAGAAGTAAATGGAGAGTATCAGTTTTGCTGGCGGATCTAATCAGGGACTCGAAGGGGAAGTTAACTCGCGGAAATGGAACTTCTAAAGCCAACTAGTTTGTTGATGGTACAGGCATTTGGATTAAGAGAAGGTTCCGTTTCATTTTTCAAATGAGCCTTTAGACTAAGGATGTCAAGATTAAATGCACTAGCCGAATGAACAAGTTTATGCGGGCTGGGAAAAAAACTGTCCTAAATTCTTACCGAAGCCTAGTTTTATTTAGAAAACACGGTCGTAAAAGAAGACCAACGACAAGAAATAAGACAAGGTTAAGTTAATGAATTCTTCTGGGCTCTTGGCACCCCTTTTCTGCTACCATCTTCTCTACTTCGAGGGATATCTTGCTCAGAGTAATTACTTTCAAAACTGATTGAAGTTGATTGTCAGTAATTCTAACCTGACAAGAGACATGGAAATAATTTCACATGGCAATTTCCGAGTGTTGTATATATTTATTTACGAGTGCCAAATATTTGTGAAATTCAGGTATCCCAACTTCACTAAATTTTGCCTTCAGATTTGAACAGCGATCACAAAGATTTGCTGATTTGCAAATTATTTTATTATTGACTCTTAAAATATTCTTTGTTGTTGGTGGACGAAATGGTGTGTTGAGCTAACACGACTATCAATCGTCCACTAGCGAATGCCATGGTTCATTATTAATAATTATGTATAATTATGAATTTTAAAGTTAAGGTACAAAATTTTTATTAAAAGTTATATTATTATTAAGCTAAAGTAAAGTAAGTAAGTTATACTATTTTCACAGAGTACTTTTTTTGTCAGACAACTTAAGGTATCGCAACACGTTCGGAGCAATTTTTTAAAAAAATGTTATAAAGAAACACCATAATATGTTTTTTAAATTTGAACTTTATAAAGATTAATAATAGAGTATTATTTTTGATAATAAGTTATTATGAATTTTCAAAAAACCTAAATTTGTGCTGTTTTTTAGCGAAAATTTTCAAAAACTTGAAACATGCTAGAGGTCATACTTTTGTAGTAATTCAAATAAAACTAATACTAAAATAAACTACATACTATGGACTAGTGCTTGTACTAGAATCTTAACATTATTTGCATAAATAAAAATTTTAGAGTTAATCGAACAATCATTATAAGATTTTCAGCAAATTTTTTATGTCATTTTTCAAATAAAAGACCATAATTAAAAAAATATTGTTACAATATACATTATTCTAGTGCATTCACTAGAGAAACATTTGAAGAAAGTGTTCACAAAATTTCAGAACAATCAAATGATAATATCTTGAGTTATCATGTTTGAAGTGTGAAAATTACTCATAAAATCTAGTTTTGAGAAAAATCAAATTTTAGTTTTGTCACGCGCTTAAATTAAGTTTCTAAACTTTAAAAAAAATTTTAAAAATATACTAACAACATATTAACTTGAAAGAATGCAGTTTAAAAGAATTTTTGACAGGTTTCTGTCCCTTTAAATGACAACTATCGGTTAATTAAACGCCCACTTCCGGTTTTCGATTTGTTATAAATTAATTAATATCTCATCTTCTAATTAGCTTACCGACAAAAGTAAATATGTTTTAGAAAGGTAAAGGAATAAACTATGCAAAACATCAAAAATGAAAAAAGATTGGAATTTTGGCCGAAAATCGACTTTTCAACGTGTTCGGATACCTTAAATTTCAGGTTTCAATGCAATCGAGTGAACAATGTCTCGAATCATATCCCTTCCTTTGGTATCTCGATGCAATATAGCTTCAACAATTTACGCCAACCCTTCAAAACCGTTTGTTGGCTGCTTTCAAATATTTTCCCTGACTAATGTCCCGGGTTTCTGAATAGGGCGGTGCAGCACAGATTTGTTCGTAATAGCATTTTAATAAATTTCCTGTTGGGGTTTCCGTCCATTAAGGTGGTTATCCGCGCGCCAACTCGTTAAATCTAGCTTAATTTCCTTTGAGGAGGTGTTTGTGTCGCCCGGAGGGGTGTCAGACGCGTCTGGTCCACCCCCTGAAGAAGTGATAAGGAAATGAGGCAAATGCGTCGAAAGGGGTGGTCACAGCTTATTTGGATAATGAGGTTTTGTACGAAAAATACAAGTCTAATTAGTGACGAGATTTATTCGCCCTGAATGGCTTTTTAACCGACCGACTTCATTCTTTAACGTAGCGAATGAAATCAAATTATTCTAAACACGAGTTAAATCTGATTAGGCGAGTTTTGTTAATGTGTCGTCTGAGATTATAACGGTTTCGGACACATTCGCTTGTTTAAGTCAGCACATGATTAGTGTCATAATGAAAGAATAGATTATAAATTTTCTGCATGCTCTATCCTTTCTTTAACAACCGACCTGATTGTAGTTTGGTTTAGTTAAATCAACGTCTCGTTAAGAAGCTAAATGACTCCTACATTTGAATGAAACTCATTATGTCGAACAGTGGTCAGATGACGGGGATAGTGGCAACAACTAAATGTTCAAGCGTTATTCTTAAAGGCAACAACTAATGGTTTTAGTGGCAACAATTAATGGTTTTAGTGGCAACAACTAATTGTCAAAGTGTGATACATAGTGGCAACAACTATATGTTCTAGTGGAAAAACTAATTGTTCTCGTGTGATTTGAATATGTTTCAAACTGAATAGTGTAAAAAAACTTTTATTCACAGAACAAATGCTATTTAAATAAGACCTTTTCTCTGAAACATCTTGAACAGATAGAACTTGCTTGAACTGCTTTTTAATGCACAGGTTGTTGTTTTGATAGTGTTTAAGTTTACTTTAGTACTCATTTATTATTAATATTTTTCATTTTCAATTCTGTAGATTTCTGGAAATTGTAAATTGTTTTGTGAATTTTGCTTTACAATAAAGTGGGTCGGGGTTTGGTTGTGGGGGGCTCCGGGTGTGGTGTTCGTGCTTTATACACCTTGTGCCCATTTAAAACCAATGAGCTGACTCTAGTAGTCACAAGTATCGGGGTTTCAGGGTGGCATTAGGTCAGATGACGGGGGTAACAGAACACTAGCCCATGCCTCATATTGATTCTTTTTTATTCTGATGATTGATTATTTAACCCCTTAAGTAGTATGCCCGGAAAATTTCCGGGAATCGAATTACACAAATTTTTAACTTAATCCTTTGAACGGCAAAAATATTTCAGCTGACTGCTTTGAAGAAGGCCTCTCTGTAGCTAAATGGTGAACGCAGTTGTTTCGGAGCCGGTTTTCGGGTAATAAACAGACAGCAACTTTCTACGTCGGAGCCGGGTTAAGAGTAATAATCGAAGAACGACTTTCTGCGACGGAGCCGGTTTTAGAATAGTCATCAGAGAGCGACTTTCTACGTTTAAGCCGGTTGAAGGTTTAAAAACTGAAGCAAAGTCATTTACAGACGTTATAATTCGATACAAAAATTACGTGGGATATATAAACATTGAAACTGTCCTTTAGGTTCTCAAACGAATCAGAATGACACCGCATTTCCAAAATAGGCGGTGTCATCGAATTAGATAGTTGAGAAAACATACCACTTAAGGGGTTAAGCAGTTGTGTAGGTATAAAGCGTCTCGTTATTTAATTATTTGAAAAAAATTTTAAAAAACCATTACATATCTGGCATGAAAGCTTACATAAAAAAGGAGAAGAAAAATTCCTAATTAAAAAAGTACAAAATTAAAAATGAACTCTTAAAAGTTTACTTACGCACATTTGAACGCTACAAAATCCTATATGCATTTATACAAAGTTAATAAATATGCATAGAAATATAGCTAGAGGTGCCATAAACAAAAAAAATACAACCAAAAGTTAGAATTCTTGCTTGAGAACAGTTAACGAAATCATTTCGAAAAGGAGAAAAAGCATTCTTGCTTCGCAGGAACCACTGAAGGTATAATTTAGAGGGTAATGTACTCAGTGCGCTTAAATTATTAAAATGCATAATAAAATGAATAAAAAAATTAGATATGAATAAATAGGTAAAAATATGTAAAAATGAATAAATAGATAAAAATATGTAAATTAAGTTAAAATAAATTATTCATGACTGAGTGAAGATAACGCGTTCATGAAATAAACGTCTAGGTTTTATTGATTTGTACATCTTTTCTCTCGTTTTAAAATGTTTAAAACTTAATTCCTTTCTTGGTTACACATTTTTGATTTGATCGGTATTAAGATAAGAATACTTTTTAACATTTAAATTTATGGAAATAGCACAAACATGCTTACTAGATATTTTCTCAGTTCTGTGTCAACTTTAATTTTAAATTCAATGATGCAGAATGCTTGTCGCCATGATTACGCGATGCCTAAATAACACCCATTCAAAATTAAAATTGTAGCTCTATGAACAATAGACCTCACGTCGAAAGAAAAAATAAAGATTCAAGATTTGTTCTTTGCCGCAATCTTTATCCTTTAAAGTTCACTACATGTTTCGCTTTGGAAATTACTAATTTTATTTCAAAAATGAGTATTTGACATCTGATCAAAAATATGTAAAGGAAACAAATTTAGCTTTTTTTTTATTTTCAAGAAATGTGTGATGCTCGTCGCCATGATTATGCGATGCGTAAATAACACCGATTCAAAATTGAAATTGTAGCTCTATGAGCAATAGACCTCACGTCGAAAGAAAAAATAAAGATTCAAGATTTGTTCTTTGCCGCAATCTTTACCCTTTAAAGTTCACTACATGTGTCAGTTTGGAAATTATTAATTTTATTTCAAAAATGAGTATTTGACATCTGATCAAAAATATGAAAAGGAAACAAATTTAGCTTTTTTTTTATTTTCAAGAAATGTGTGATGCTCGTCGCCATGATTATGCGATGCGTAAATAACACCGATTCAAAATTGAAATTGTAACTCTATGAACAACAGACATCACGACGAAAGAAAAAATAAAAATGTAAGATGTGTTCTTTGTCGCAGTATTTACTTTCTAAAGTTCATTACATATTTCGGTTTTTAAATTACTAATTTTATTTCAAAAATGAGTATTTGACATCTGATTATAAATATTTAAAGGACACAAATTTAGCTTTTTTCATTTTCGAGAAATGTGTGATTTCACAGTAGAATGCTTGTCGCCATGATTATGCAATGCCTAAATATCACCCATTCAAAATTGAAATTGTAGCTCTATGAGCAATAGACCTCACGTCGAAAGAAAAAATAAAAATGTAAGATGTGTTCTTTGTCGCAGTCTTTACCTTCTAAAGTTCACTATATGTTTCGCTTTGGAAATTACTAATTTTATTTCAAAAATGAGTATTTGACATGTAGCTGATCATAAATATGTAAAGGAAAAAAATTTAGCTTTTTTTTATTTTCAAGAAATGTGTGACTTCACTGTGAAACCAATGAACGGTAACGGGCTATTTTTCCTCCGAATAAGTTTCATCAAAATGCAATTTAAATTATGTATTTAATTTATAAGTATACGTGGCCATTTAGGATATTCAACCTTCGAAAAATTCAATATTACTTCCGAAGATTTAATTTTAAAAAATATCAATTTTTGCAAGAACCCTCATCATTTTGTTTCTCTTAGACAACAACAGCAACTTGACTCTTGCAAGCCGATATCTTTGTGAACACTAACGGTATTGAACGGTAATTTTTATATAAGTTGGCTTATATATCTGGTTCTTAAGTTATGGAAGGAAAATTAAGCTACGTTTCGGCCATGCGCAGTAAAAAAATTAGTGTGCGGTTTCACTGCGAAAACCAATGAACGCGAAAGGGGTAAAGGTTTAGCCATTTTTTTTAATGCGAATTGTTTACAAAAGTCTGCTTTTATCAGTATTCACAAAATTACAGTTAAATGCCTGCTTTCTTCGATCTTAACAAAACTACGATTAAATGTCTCACCATCACTAAAATTACTCAAATGCTTTAATGGTGCCAAACGCGCCCATTAAACACTGAAACCATTAAAACGGCCATTATCTTCTAACGAAAAAAATAAATGAAAATAGGTTCATATATGTCGTTTTTGATGATATCAATTAACATTCATCCTGAATTCGAAGAAAGTCGATCAACACGTTCGCGGTCGTAACAACGTAGCAAACAAATCTGCAGACAAGCAGATGAAATGCGAACGCTCGGGTTGAAACACGACCTCGCTTCGCTTGCTCAACTATTCGTGGTGAAAAACAAAATCAATAATCTTGCCCGGAACGTTTAGCTTAATTGTGTCATTTTTTAGCCATTCCGGCATTTAACCCCTTCGGCACGAGCGCCTCATATGTGCGTTTCAGCTTGACTCATCTCGGGGCCGAGTGCCGCATTCTTGCGTTACGGCGAAATTGCTGCTGTGGGCCGAGAGCCGCACATATGCGTTTGGCTTTTGGAACAAAATGTTTTTGATCAGATGGCGTTACTATTCCACGTTTCTTTCAAGAGATTAGTCCCGTACATTAGTATTTCTGTCTCCGAGGTCAGATTATAGTCGGCCACGTGTCTGTGAATCATTCTATTACAATTATTTGATTTTTGAGATATGAACAGAAACACGTGCTGGCGAGTGTAAATAGAAGCATGTGTTAAAAAGTTCTTTAACTCATTTTGGAGTGATTGGTTTACAGTTTTTCCTCTAGCTTGGGTTGGGATTTTATGGGAGATATTCTGTCAAGGGTTTTTATGCCTCTCTGTTTTATTTTTGCAGTTATTGCTAAAAGAGCGCGTTAACTTTCCGAGGAGGAAATATGTAAATTTTTAAATGACAAATCTATGGATTTTTCCAACGATAGTGATAAAGCAATAAATTATTAGAGTTCTTTAGATAGTTATGAATTTTCAAATTCTGAATTAGAAGAGGATAGTACTAATACATCGAT
The DNA here is from genome assembly GCA_013235015.1 of Araneus ventricosus. Classification (NCBI taxonomy): domain Eukaryota; kingdom Metazoa; phylum Arthropoda; class Arachnida; order Araneae; family Araneidae; genus Araneus; species Araneus ventricosus. Next base: position 44,835 of record BGPR01008692.1, on the reverse strand, counting down.
TCCAATTCCGTCATGTCAGTGGAGTCCTAAAATAGAAGATTTTTCAGAAGGCTTTGAAGAGTTAGTTATTACAATTTTCTTGAAGTATTTTATAATATTGAATGAAAATATTTAGTTTTTCCTATATGCTCGAATTTTGCATCAATAATCTAGTGTCTATTTAGGTACTTTCAATTATAGGGAAATACACTATATATTTATTTTTTATTATTAAAAATCAAGTATTTTAATTAAACTTTTTTTATGATTTAGAATATGATATCGTTTACCGCATATTTAAAAATGGTTTCATTTCTATTTAAAGGACACTTTTTATGGCGTTATTTCTAACGTATACTTTTGACGAAATTTAATGCGTGTTAGGCTTAGAGGGAGAAAATGTTTCGGCCGGTGGGCACAGACTGCGCTTGCCAGCTCTCGACCTGTGGGCACGCTTCCTTCAGCGGGCGTCCGACCCGAAGGGGATAAAGAATACTCACACAACTAATGACGGTACTGATGAGAAATCTCACACTTGGGCGCATAACTGCTTTCGACTTTGAATTAAAAGATGATTTGCTGGATCCGTTTTGAAGCTATACGAGGGCTGTTTCGGATCGGAGCTCACAAATGTGAACCGTGGTCAGACAAAAAGGAGGAAACCCGAGCCCACTGTCAAATTTTCACGTTCACACCAATGCCAACTTTTGACAACAACAACGGATTTAACGAACACAGAGACATTCTTGGCCCAAATGAACATCATTTCTGAACATTAAAATATTAATAAGTCAGTCGATTTTGGCTGTGTTGTCCTTTATTTGCAGAACATCATACTTACATAACCCACGCTGACCGACTAGCCCAAAGGGTTTAGAGCCGTAATATGCTATATTTGGTTGTAAGTGTTATAGCATATTCGTTCTGAGGACCCCTTGTAGTTGGGAAGATATGCTAATTCCATTTCCACATGTTTTATAGATTCGTTCCAGATGTACAGATGGCACTGGCGGTCAAGTGACCGGATGGGGTTGGTGATGCACTGTGAAAGAGTGCTAAGAATACTCTTGGTCGTGGAGACTTCAGATCGATTCTGGCAGAATAACCAGAAGTATGTCCAGCAGGCGCTTTCACCCGTGAGATATTCTGCACTTTTGTAATCTCTAAATATATCGAAGCATTTGCTGTACATATTTTTACTTTACATAACCCACGCCGACCGACTCCTCCAAAGGGTTTAGTGTCAGCAAGGATCGACGTGGGCATATTTTCACTTTATATATATTGTACTTGTGTAGTTGAAACTTAACTCCAGTACGTCGCAGTGTACGTAAGAACACGTGCAAGTTGGAACAGAAACCCCGGCATTCCAATATTCCTTAGTATGATCGATCCGAATGAAGTATTAACAATGTCGTTTCCGGACTACATTCGTTTGCGTTGTTCGGAGTTATTGCTGCTGCTGTCTTCATTCAAAGTGGCTCTGCCATGTGTTGCTTTCTTTAACATATAAAGAGACGTTCGTCGTTAACATCTCAGATTTTTCACTTCGAACTCATGTAGAATCGGGTGTTACTCCGATCCTGGCCGAAGCCAATATGCGTAGAGCTGTTTTGGTGTCTACACCTAGGGGTTTGCAGGACCAAAAGGATAACTCGGTGTTTTAAAAACTAAATTATATTATTAAACATGTTTGAAGAGTTATATTTACAGAGATATGATTATAGACAAATGATAGATTTGAGAGAGGTTTTAAGGTTTAAACATGATTAAAATTAGCGCTACATTGTTAGAAGAGGAAACATTTTTACCACTACGCCATTACTCGATTACATTCCGCCTTTTTCCCAAATCCAACGCCACCGGGCAAGACCCGCGTCACTGTCGCTGCCGGAAACGCATGCACAACTATCTTCTTTTGCCAACTATCATCTGACGATCGTGATGCAATTTTTAGTGGTTTTAACCCTTCAACCGGCTGAAACGTAGAAAGTCGCTCTCTGTTGACTATACTAAAACCGGTTCTGTCGCAGAAAGTCGTTCTTCGATTATTACTCTTAAATCGGCTCCGGCGTAGAAAGTTGCTCTCTGTTTATTACCCGAAAACCGGCTCCGAAACAATTGTGTTCACCATTTAGCTTCAGAGAGGTCGTTTTCAAAGCATTCAGCTGAAATATTTTTGCCGTTCAAAGGGTTCAAGAGCTTCGGAACACCCACGCATCACGTGACCGATCAAAGACTCTTATCTACACATTAAATCATTTAATGCTTCCGTCTGTCACTATTAAAACTAACTACTTAGGAAAATGAGACTCGGGATTGCTTAGGAAAATAAATTCCTACATAAATATCCGTTCCTTCCACACTTCCCTGTGAATATCTCGAAGAAATATCCGCGAGGGTCTTGAACACTTTCGATGTTTATATTATCCGTTTCGTTTCGTTTGTTTTGAAAGATTTTTTTTCCTTCTCCAGTAAAATGGCATCAGCGATGCTAATCGTCCGAGAGCTCCTTCCATCTGTCATCAGAGTGGGGAGGCCCATCCCCAATTTCTGAGGACTAATCGACCCAATGAAGCTCGTGATCCCCCAAATGAGGTGGAAGAGCGCCCCCGTCTCAGCGGAGCCCGAAAACACATCCTTTCCGAGCCGTTAGGCCGGCGCACTTTTGGACTTCACTCGAAATTTTCTGCGAAATCTCTTTTTCATGCGGTGCCTCTCTCTAACTGTAACCGGCACTTACCCAAGACAAATATCCCGTATTTTTTCTATGTCACAATTTTGCCTCTGAATCTGTTTTTTCTCTCTCCTTTTAACTATAAATAAAAAAATTGAATGTCGATTGCTTTTTTTAAATTTTATGTGGCTTCCTTTCTTTTATTTTTTAAAAAACAATCATGCCAATGGAAGAATTTATACAATAGAGAGAAAAATTAAATGGTTGTGAATCTAGAAACTGGGTTTTTTCCGCTCTTTTCAAAAAGAGTCCGCAGAGCAACCATAGAAAGCTACTTTTCGATGTACTCACTTCCTTTATTTAAGGTATCCGACTGGTTTAAAACCGTCCTTTTTGATGAAATTATCGAAAAAAAAAATTTTATGACTTAATTTTGTAGCCTGTTTAATCATCTTTCTGAAACTGTCTCACTTTTTACTCTACTTGAATTACAAATTGAGTTACAGCTGTCTTATTACCAAATTGTAACCGTTATTGTAAGTTGCATGAAAACTTGAAACGTGTTTTCTGAGAAATGATATTTTTGAGGAAAACTGTCGACCGTAACAATGATTTCTCAAAAAGTTATTCAAGTACTGATAATGAAATTTTCCGAGATTGTTTCCTGTAATATGCTTCATGTTTTCCTCTAAAAACTAAGGTCAGTTTTAAAATCAAGTAATATTTTTAAGTGTTTAAATATAAACAAAAAGCATTTTTTATGAAAAATTACCAGTTTAGTAACTATTTTCAGCTATATCTCAAAACTATTTTGAAGTGCAAGAAATATTTTAGAGCATAACACAGATAACTGTCATAAAAATATACTCCTACAAGGACTTATGTATATTTAGAATATGATTTTGTCTATGGCTGTTAGCGTAAGGCAAATATTTTAGTCATTTTTCTTCAAATTTCTCAGTTTTTTAAAAAAATATTATTTTGTTAGCTTAATTTTACAATATTTTAATAGTTTAAAAACATATGCAGTTGAAAAATAACATTAAAAATATATAAAAGTTATTCTTCAAAAAAATGTCTCCGTACAGAGTCGGATACGTTAAATGGTTGTGAATCCAGAAACTGGGTTTTTTTCGCTCTTTTCAAAAGGAGTCCGCAGAGCAACCATAGTTGTTCTATTAAAATACATTCATAGTTGCACCTTATTCCGGTTAAAGAATCATCTATACGACAAGAAAACCAGCACATTCTCAAGCTGATCAAAATAAAGAATTTAAACGATCCTTTATGCAGAGTGCTACAAATTTTAAGATCTCTATTGAGAAATTCTTAAAACGAAAGTAGATGGTTGTGTTAGAATTTTTTTGGTGGAGGGCGTGTGTGGCAATTGGACAGGAAAAAAAGAACAGGTAATATGTTCATATAAAGTCCGGTTCAGGCCTTTTTGAGCAAACTCGAGCATATCCGAATTTCATTTCAGGTTTGTTCAAAATATGTTTATCTCTACTGATGAAGTTACGGTTGAATCACTTAGAATCCAGATTTATGACACAGTTTTTTAGTTCAAATAAAACTGCGTACTAATGCAAATGGAAATTTTGCAGAAAATCCAAAATATATTTTTTGAATATTCTTTCGCAGTGAATGAAAAATTATAGACATTACCTTGCTTCTCTCTCTACATTTTCACTCATTACCAATTACAATTTTAACAAAAGTTTGCACTTAAAAACGAAGGATCCTGATTTCGTGAGATGATACTTACGATTCAAAACTGTTGCTGGTTGGCGAAATCTAGCTGAAAATTCAGGTTTCAGTCATGTCGGAACGAATGAAAAGTTTTAGCTGTGACTGACTAAAATTAAGTTCGAGCAGTCTTATATAACCATGCCTACCAATGTATGTCTACATTCGTCTTTGTATACTAGTCAACATTCTCCTATTAAGAATTCAAGATGCTCCACTGACAAAAAAATGAAACATAATTATTCCGTGAAACTTGTATTCGTTTTCCCAAGTTGGCGGCGTTGACTCATTGACAAACTATCTAAAATCATTTACAGATTCCTTCTTTGAATAAAATTCGCCAGTCTGACGGAAATCAAATTAATCCTTAAAGACCCAGTGTTGCCTTTAAGCAACATACCCAATTTTATGTTCTAAAATCTTGAAAATAAGACCGAAGCTCCAATGCCTGTTGTTGCCAATAGGATACATACTGAAAAATTTATTAAATCAATTTACAGCATATAGATGGCAGCCTGAGTGTTGCTAAAAAATAAAAATTAAATGCTTTTCACTTGAGGCTGCAGCTTTTTAGTTTTGTTTGCATGCTTGAGAAAACATATTTTATTCCACAATGTTGAAGGAAATTCCTTATCCGCTTTATTATTTATTAAAATTCATGTGTGTTTGGCATTAAGAATTTTATAGAGGAATTTTTTTTTCTGAAATAAAACCCATTGATACATCTTGTAACAAATTGTTTTTCAGCCATAAACCATACTTAAAACAAAATGTGATTTTTAAAAATATTTTTCCCTTGTTTTATTCAAGAAAGGGAACTTAAAATACATTTTAAGATCATTTTTTTAAAATAAAACGGACTTTTAAGGGTTAAATAGCATTTGAGACGTTAACTGATTATACAAAGAGAAAATAATTCTTACAAATTTTTTTGTATATGATTTTAATCTAAAAGATACATTAAAGAATTATTTTTAATATTTAATCGAAATTTTTTATCAATTTTATGCCATGTTTCACTTTGATGTCACTTCTTTCTTGCTTTCTCGTGTACAAAGTATTATATATTAAATATTGTCGTCGTGAATACATTCGACCACGTTTTAGACTTTCCTGAGTCTAAAAGGTTTTCGGGATTGGGTATGAATTTTGTCTGTTTTCCTGGCATCATTGAATAAATTTCTTTTAAAATTTTATAATGGCGTAAGAATAGCCTTCGGAAAGAAGTTTTTGAAGTTCTCGGTGAAAACAAATCTTTGCCACACCATCTATGGCAGAATCAATTAAACAGGCTTTTAGAGGATTGTTACATATGTCATTCCCAAACGTTTGGTTGCATAACACAAAAGCGAAATTATATTTGACTACTCATATTACTTACGCAGCAGTATATAAGCTCCCGGAAGAAAAATACTGATTCTTTTTAGAAAGATTTCAATTATTAGCAACTACTTGTGTTTTATCTCAGCAGTTTTCCATTTTTTTTCAATTAAAAAAGCATTTGATAACTGAACTTATTAAAAAGAAAATTAAAAAAGCATTTAATCACTGAACTTATTAAAAAGGAAATTAAAAAAGCATTTGATAACCTTTAAATTGATATTTCCAAAAGCAGACATTAATTACATCAAATCATGGATAAGTTCCAATATAAATAGCTCTTTATGGTTAGTTTTGAACACATTGAGGGCATTTTCAGATTATTTGTAGTTTATTTTTAAAACGAATATTTCTACACGTAGCGTTAAAATATCGAATAACGCTTCGTTATTGTAACAATACGTGCCAAAATAAATACGCCCTCAGATGGTAAAGCGCTGACTTTAAAATTTCGGACGATCCATCTGCGCCGTCTTCAAACCAACCATCGTCAATGCCTCACCGGAGGCACCCTGCGAGACAAAGGGAGTTTGACCAGAAATGACGTCAGCACTCAAACTGCCCGAGGGTTCACGAACCACATTAATTACTCACACGACGACACGCTGCCTACAGGGGAAGGGCAACCTCAAATTCTCAGGGCTTGAAGTCATCGGTCATTTTACAATTCTCGAGTCTGGCATTTCCAACAAAGATCTTTGTGTCGAATAATGAGCCAAGAGCGGTCTTTAAATTTATCTATAAGGCAAATCGGACAATTGCTGTTGCATTTCATAAGAGAACAAGATTTTGAAAAGTTGCTAGGGACTGGAAGCGAGCTGGACAATGACCCTTGTTAGATTTATTCTATTTGGATCCGAAAAGGCCATAATCCTTATATTAGAAACAGGCAGCATGGCTTATACCTCTGGTTATGAAAGAGTTGCTTCTGGATGATAAGTTAAAAACATCCAGGCCTTTTGCGTGGAATTCTAATGAATGATAGAGCGATCCATTTGAATCAGGAATGACGAAAGAATACGTTAAAAACATACAGTGGAATCTCCCTATAACGAAATCGCTTGGTTCCAGTTGAAAAATTCGCTATAGAGAAAATTTCGTTATATTGAGATTAGAGATTTTTGCAGTTATTTAAGTAAATGTTACAAACCTTTTAGTGTGTGCGATAAGTTCAAAAATATTTAATTATGACTTTCAATTAAAAATGAAGTAATATTTATTATAAATTTGTTAAAATTATACTAATTTTTATTACATAAATAAAATGCTCAAAAGTGGAGACAATTCCCCAATTTAGAGAATAATATGTACTAGTACGGATAAACATAAAATGCGTATTGTCACATCCATTTGCTGTTTCCACCCCCACTCCACCCCGATTCTTGGAATCTTGACCCGTAGAAATGCTGCTCCCTCTGTAGAAACCCAGGTCCCCACAACTGCATTACCCTTCACATAGAATTCTATTGTTATCGCTGGAATGAACAATGCGAGTGGTTCCAGAAACAGGCAAGTGTGAGCGATTTGTTTGCACAAAAATTAGCAACTTTTTTCAAAAATCGAAAAGATAAAGGTCTGAAAAAATTCGTTATAGGGGGACAACCACTTCGTTATATGGAGAATACTTTGAATGTTATTTAACATTCCGATTAAAAATTTCGTTATAGGGAGAAATTCGCTGTAGGGAGACTTCGTTGTAGGGAGACTCTACTGTATTTATTAAGACGAGCACATTTTCAGAACATATTTACAATTACCACATTTCCACTTTATAGAGTGGATGCTCGTCCTACTACACATGCATCTTACATATACATCGTAAGCGACAGCTGCTTCGGCTGAACTTACACAGCACAGCATATACTATACACAGCCTTGGCTTCAAGACACATAGTAAAGATAAGCATATATACTCTGTTAACAATCAGTCGATCTCCATATCAGCTGCGGTTATCGTATAGAAAAAATTTGGAGATTTTGATTAAATAGCTGTGAATTTCGATGTCAAGTGAAGTGACCAGCTCAAAGCATTGACGCAAAACCTTGAGGAAAGAATGCTTCGAATCTTATAGTAAAAAGTACGAGAAATAATATGAATTTAGAAATGAATGCAATTTAGTTCATAACTTAAATGCAGAGTTTCCAAAGAAAAGTAATCTTCAATGGCGTAGCAACGGGGGTCAAAGGGTTCATAGACACCTTGGGCGCCACTATTATAGAGAGCTCAATGGAGACAAAACATTAATGTGGATATGTCAATGTTTAAAAAATTCACCAAACTTTTCCTAATACTACAGATAATTTTTTCGCCATAAAAAAACAAGCCACGCCTCCACTTTGCCAAAGCGGTCACCACTGGTCAGATCTTCCCCCACACAGTTAGGGGCAACCAATCAAGGGTTCGATTTTTTTACCCCACATGTTAAAATAAAATAATCTCCCCTCTGAAACAGGTGCAGGAAACTCGCTCCAGGGGTTCCGCTCACCCCTAGCCTTTAATGGCTCTTAAGGACTGATCAAGCTCCACACAACGACAACTCTTACATAGATCTTAGTTTTGAATTGCCAATTAGCGGAGCTAGAAATGGTCAAAAAACAGGATGCATCTGGTCATTTGGTCATTTTTTTGCCAGCTGAGAATCTCTCTTAGATAAGAAAAGCAATAACCCACTCGTGGGAAAGGAACTTTGGTTTCGAATCCCAGATGTCTTTTTAAAATGTGCAATGCCCAACCAAAAAATTCACACGTGCAAATGGAAAGAAAGGGGACGGGAAAAAATCTCACAATCACAAGGGACAATTTCTAAAGTGTTGCTTCTTAAAACCAGGACTTGAATAAAGAAATCACCTAGCAGTAAGCACACGGCTTTTTAACAGTTAAATTCTGCAAATCAGAGTACGCTAAATTAAATTAAACATCATGTAAATTATTATTTTTTTAGGTACATAAATAATTTTGAGAATGAAATGAATTAATATTTTTTAAGTAAATAAATTTTGAAAGTGTGACACGACAGCTCCATTCATCCTTGTTACGCCACTGAGGGGAGAAAAGATCACATTCTGTCCCTGTTTCACTTACCTTCACTACGCCACTTGATGCTGACCAGACTGCGGAGAGTGCATATTCTAACCTCCAATACTGTGCCTTCTGCATGCAATGGCGTAGTGATTGAGGGACATGATGGCTCAAGTCTTAGAGAATAATGAAATGCAAATTTTAAGTGGATATTGGTCACTTTTTGAAGCTAAATATGATGAAGTGACGAAAAAATCTTATGCCCTTGGGCGCCACTTTCCCTTGCTACGTCAGTCACCTTGTAGCTCCTTCTGTGCTGGCCAAAGAGACGGCAGAAGCAGTTGTGTGTCAGTGTAAACCCCTAAGAAGAGTTCTCATCGTGTTTTATGTAGAAAAACTCATGCGAAAATTATTCTGTAAGACAGAAAGTATTCGCTGTCTTCGCTACTTCTCGCAACTCTTTAATTTGAATGACTTTTGTCTTGTCTGCACACTTCCTTTCTGGTAATTTAGAAATGCATAGAATCGCTTTATAAAACAAGGTGATTATAGTTTCTGCTTCTGTTATGAATAGTTCATAAGTCGGACCTCTGTTTAACGAACCTCTATTTTGCGAATTTCTCTATGTTGCGAATTTTTTCTTGGAACCAAGAACATTTTGCGAATTTCTTCGTAAAATAACCTCCAAATAGCGAAGCGCATCCTCTATTTAACGAACTTTTCTTGTGATCCAATATTTTTTTCTCCCTATTTCTCAAAATATTTCTAAACATTTCAAACTTATTCTTTCTTTTAACACATTTTATGGTGATCAATGACATTGAAGTTGGAAAATGTCAAAGCTAAAGTGCTTGAGCATCAGAGAAAAAAAATTTAATTCTTCATGAGGTGAGTAAAGGCGTGAAAAAATAGGATATTGCTTTAAAATTTGGTATTCCTCCAAACAGATTATCAACCACAATAAAAAAAATCGTGATAAGATACAAAATTATGATTCATCGAATTCTTGTTCAAAATGTTTAAAGGCATGTGTCTTTGTAGATGTGGATGAGGCAGTTTTGAAGTGGACAGTGTGAAAAATAAAAACGATACAGCAATGAATTGCGATGAAGACGAAGATGATGACGATGGAAATGATTACGATGCAGAAATCAACAAGCCTTCGTATGATGAAATGCTAAAATTCATTCATTTTAATATAAAATTATTTTTTAAATCGAAAATACAGTGTTTCCTAACAATGTTTTGTTTTATTCTTGTTCTCCTTGCAGATTTCTTTTTGATGGGTAAAATATATAAAACCAATATATTAATTTACAAAATAAAGGTATGATTACTTACTTTTTTAATAATATTTAGTGTTTATGAAGTTAAAATTTGTTTTGGGTAGTTTGAAGTATTTTAAAAGGTGAATCTCTATTTAACGAATTTTCCATATAACGAACTTTTTTTCGTGATTTAGCGGCTTCGTTAAATAGAGGTAAGACTGTATATGTTTT
>BGPR01008692.1:0-34510 GCA_013235015.1 Araneus ventricosus | reverse complement strand
ATGCTTTTTTTGATTATGCATTAATAATCAGGAATTACTTGAGGTTATGTTGGCTTTTCTTTCTACTGATTATTCCAGATTTTTAATGGGAACAGAAGAACATTTAATAGAAATAAACATTAATTTTGGTAATAGCCTTTCTTCATTTCGGTAAAAATGTAGTCTCCGGTACGGTTTGGCTCCTGCCCACTTCGTTTTGCTTGCGCAGCGATCTTCTGATTGATATCTTGCGCATCCCATTCTTGCACCTTGTTTTAATTGATTCCTTTGCTTTTCTTATATTTTATTGGTCGAATTTGCTTTGAATTTAGAAAATTATTATTTCCCAAAGGATTTTTTTAGACTGATGGACTTTTCGCTCATGTTGACGTTTTGAGGAAGGAACTTGTTTCGGTTTGTTTCTGCAATCTTTATAAGTCTTTCATTTGATATTCTCATGCTTCAAAGTCCTCCTCCTGTTGACTTTTTGACGAAGGAACGTTTTGAGGTGAGAACTTATCTTGGAATTTTAGAAAATGTAGATTCGTAAAATTAAATGAACAAGCGTAGCCGCTGTTGTTTTAAAGTTAAAAAATTGCCTGTTACCCATCAGATGCCTTAGGCATCTCGTGCAAATTCCTCCTTTTGAGATGCTGCAGCACGCGTGCGCAAGAGACCAATAAAAAAGATCGCTGTGCACCCAAAACAAAAAGTTGGCGAAACCACTCACAGTTGCATCAAGAAGAAATGGCGGAAGACAAGACCGCACCGAGACTATATAGCTTCACCATCATTTCTTTCACATAACCTGACATTGGCACGTTTGCTTCATTTCATGATTTAAGAACTTATATATGCGAACACTAATAATGTAATGACGAGTGTTCACATACTTTATCAGCAACCCTAAAGTATTTGAAAGAAAGTATAAAGGTCGTTCAATAAGTAACAAGCTAAAGACTGAGACGGGACAATCGACGTATCGGGAAATGCTAAACATGTGGGGAAGGGATCAGTTGATGACATCACTGGGAAAATTTGCATAAGAATGAGATACATCAAATGGCACGTGTTGATGTCAGAAACAAGTTTTGAGTTATAGTGATCACATGACTTCGGACATACAGACAGACAGACTTCCCGTTGACGGATTTGTCCAAAATTTGATAGAAGCCTAAATTATGTTTCAAGACCAAATTTCATCCCCGTAGCTCCTATAGTTTTCGAGTTATCGTGTTACAGAACACAGACATACAGACAGACATACCAAAATTGAGTTTTTTCGGACTGGAGAGGTCTAAACGTGTGGGATTCGTCAAAACTGTAGTTCATTTTGACGATTACAATATTTTCTCTTGTATACTTCTACATGAGAAAGTAAAAAAGACACTCAGCCAGGCTCATCATTCAAAGTAATCCGGAGAACTTGAAACAACAAACGGTCATTTGATTTCAGAGGTGGGAAGCTGAAAAGAGGAAGTTGACTTATGTCATTGACTCATAAACTGAAATATGGAAAAGATTCCAGGCAGTGTTCTCTTCCATGACAATGTTCGCCAATTCCCCATATTTGGCTAAAATGAAGGAATCTGTTAGTGGACTCTGATGACTGAACTCTGAGGTACGACGCAGGTGCTTCGAAAATGCTTCTGATAAATGCTTTAGAGTTTTCCGATAGACTTCCCTATCTTGAGACTTGCTCTTCCCTCCGATAACCGTCAGAATAATAATGATAAAAAATGTTTGACCTACAATGGATCTTTACTGCTTCGTCCGTTGCGTCTTTTTTTTCGAATACCCCTCGTATCGTGCGATTCCTTCTCAACACACCGTTCTCTCGCATGACCTCAACTTGATCGCATAGTATGGGATAACAGAGATTTTGCGTCCCTAGGGAAAAACTTCACCTCATCTCCAAGAATGCAGCATTCCTCCCACCGAGGGACAACCATCGCCTAAAAAGTCGAACCCACCACGACACCCATCAGCCTACCCCTCCCTTCCCGTGGCGCACAGAGCTGTTCGGAAAGGAAACCCGTGTTTCATTTGTCCTCGTCCACTGCGTCCTCTAATATGCTGTCGAGAGCGACGCACCTCACTCGAGGGTGCAGTATAATTCGCTGGCGTGCTCAGGATCGTTTGTGCGCACCTGCTTTATGCGGACGTCGATGAGAGAGAGCAAACCCATTGAAAAGGACAAAGCGGGAGGACCCTCCGCCTGAAGATGGACTTCATTAAGCCACATTTAAATATCTGTGTAATGGATCCTCCTGGATTTGTCATGCGAGCCGAGATTCGTGGTGGAGATGAATTTATCCTTCACCTCGAGGAACGACTGATTACACTTCTCGAGACACCGAAGATATTAAGATAGATCTCACATTATTCAAGGTCTGAATCACATGAATCAGTGGTTGAATGTTATTCACTGATAGAACGTTCTCAAATTAATTAATATGCTTGTTAACCCTTTGAACGGCAAAAGTATTTCTTAGCTGAAAGCTTTGAAAACGGCCTCTCTGTAAGCAAATGGTGAACGCAATTGTTTCGGTGCCGGTTTTCGGGTAATAAACAAAGAGCAACTTTCTACACCGGAGCCGGTTTAAGAGTAATAATCGAAGAACGACTTTCTGCGACGGAGCCGGTTTTAGAATAGTCATCAGAGAGCGACTTTCTACTTTTCAGCCGGTTGAAGGGTTAAAATTAACCACGCGAAGGTCTTCTGCATTTAAAAATATTTATCAGAAATAATCGTATGTACAGTGTTTACGAAATTAAAGAGAATCTGATTTATAATTTTGTTTCTCGTTCGCATCGTTTATATTCAATATCTTAATATTCATCAAATGAACTTAAAGAATTTAAAATGTGCCCCTATAACAGAAAAAGGAAGTTTATTTGCATTGTGCATATCAGTATAGCGGAAAACTTCGTGAAGAATTCGTATAATATCTTGTGCGTGTAATAATAGAGAATATTTGAAATTACCATTCCCAAACTGTCTTTCGGTCCGTAAAACTTTTCAATCCTCTGAAAGTCTAATTTCAACGACCCTGGCTTAAAATCAGAGCTATTATAATTTCTGAATGCGTTTTTGTGAAAAAATTAGGCAAATAGCTAAATAATTCTAAAGTTATTTGCAGCAAAAGTTTAATTTGATATCGCTGATTTCGTATTATAAACAGGCTTTGTAATAGGCAATTTACCACATACAAACGTTGCAAATTAAGACTTTCTGATTTTTTCGTTCCATCAATTGTACACTACGAGAATTAGCATAAACGTGGAATTTTCGTAATGGTTATCGTTAAATAAAATAAATTATTTCAGGATTCAAGTAAGATTCATAATGAATGAGTTACTTTTCGCCAGCTACTCATGCAACCAATGATAAATGAACTTCCGGCCGTGAGCTGCGGAAATGGACGAAGATGGGTTTCACGGCAACAAGCAAGCCATCATTACTCTATAATCAACGACAAAATTTTTTTAAATATATTATTTTAAAATTGATTTAAAAACTTTTTTGCACTTTAATTTATTAGATAAAACATGAGAAAAATACTTTAAAAGAAATCCTATTTTGTTTTAAGTATGGTTTATGTGAAAAACAGTTTGTTACCAACTGGCAACAATGGGTTTCTATTTAGAAAAAATTTCCTCAGAAAATTCTACAATGTCAAACACACATGAATTTGAATAAATAATAACACGGATAGAATTTCCTTCAACATATATAGAATAAAATATGGTATTCTGATATGTATAAATAAAGCACAAAATATGCAGCCAAAGTAAAGCCCAGTTTATTTTTATCAGCACTTAGGCTGTCATCTGTATGCTAAATTGATTGAATAAAATTTTCAATATGCAGCATTGGCAACTTAACAAGCATTCGAGACTTCAGTGTTATTCTCAAGATTTTGTGAAGCACAGAATCGATCACGTTGTTTAAAGGCAACACTGGCCATTTAAGGGTTGAGATAATACTCACGGAGAAAAGTGCTCAATATATCGTCACGCCTATTTAAATAGTCCTGAATGCATTTAAAATGACTGAGCGGAAATTAATTTTAAACACCAGTAATCGATATTCTAATGAAATTCTGTTTTCAAACTAAATTATTTAATTTCATGTACCTCTGAGGTACATGCAAACCATATTACATCATTCACCATAGTACCTTGTGTGTACTGTCACATGAGTAGCAGAACTTTGTTAAAGGGACATTTTTTACAGGGGACCGTAGTAATACTCAAAAAAAATATATTATTCACCAGTACTTTCTGGCTAATTTTAAAAAATACCGTTAAAAATTCCTACATTAGAAAATTATGAGGAAATGTATTACTTTCACAACATAAATAGTCTGTTATATATCTTTAAAAGCCTATATCTAAAATGTATGTTTTTTATATACAGCGCACATACTCAAGAACTTTAATATTTTACATAAAAATTTCACTCAATGTTTATTGAATTCTATGTCGTACTCTGAACATATTTTTGTTACATTTCTCCAAAAAATTTTTGAGGGTGGAAAAAAAGTTAATTTTAGCTATTTGTAACACTTTATTTAAATGGAATATAAGAGAACAGAAATTAAATTTAAATGTTAATAAATTGTAGTTCAATTTCTTAACAGATACTGTTTGGATTACTTCCGATACCAAAATACATGTTTTAGACCAATATTTTATCCTGCAATCATGCGTAATGTGACTTATTTTTCTCCAAAACTCATGCCATATTTATTACTCTATCGAATAATGCATAGGTTTGAAAATGTGTGTACTATAACAGAAAGAACAGATATTTTTCTGAAAAACAGTTTTTGAAATGTATTGCTTCAGAGATATAATGTATCACCCTAGCAGTTTCTCTCTCCCCTATTTTTTTTCGATGTTTAGTCGTATGTCCCCTTACACTCTGAAACAAATCCTTAATATGGCGAGTGCTGGGTCTCTTAACCCTTTGAACGGCAAAAAAAATATTTCGCTGAATGCTTGAAACGGCCTCCTCTGTGCTAAATGGTGAACGCAATTGTTTCGAGCCCGTTTTCGGGTAATAAACCAAGAGCAACTTCTTGCGCCGGAGCCGGTTTAAGAGGCAATAATCGAAGAACGACTTTCTGCGACGGAGCCGGTTTAAGAGTAATAATCGAAGAACGACTTTCTGCGACGGAGAGCCGCCGGTTTAAGAGTAATAACGAAGAACGACTTTCTGCGACGGAGCCGGTTTAAGAAAGTAATAATCGAAAACGACTTTCTGCGACGGAGCCGGTTTAAGAGTAACAATCGAAAAACGACTTTCGCGACGGAGCCGGTTTGAATAGTCATCGAGAGCGACTTTCTACGTTTCTAGCGACAAGGTCAAAACTCCTTATAACAATTTCTTTCGAGAAAGAAAGTATACAATTATGACGAGGTCTTTCCTGTTTCCTTGATTTCCTTTTTGCTTCCTTATTTTGGCCTTTGTCACTTCCTGATTAGAAAAGGCTTCATCTCTTCCGAACCCAGCAAAAAAGTTTTCCATCGATACCTGCTGAAGAGAGACCCCGAGGAGACTCTTAAAACAATACCATTTTCAAAATTTTTTTCAGAGCCCTCTCATATTTTATTCTGCCAGATTCCACTTCCGATTTTGCTTTTAAGAGAACGAAAAAAGAAAACGCAACTCCTCCCCTTTTCCATCGTCCTCGACTAATTTGAGAGAACAATGGAGCATAATCGCAAAGCACCTCCCTCTTATGTCGGAAGGATTCAATATTGATGACCTTCCTCCGGCCGCTCTTGCCGGGAAGTCTTCAAGTGTTAAACGCGATTATCTTTCTAATCAGAGCTTTCTTGCGGGGAAAGGATTATTTTTTCTTGCTGCGGGGAGGGGGGTGGTTCGTGGAGGGTCGTTTGACGTCTGATTTAATGGATGCGAGTGGTTTTATGGCTCGCGACACATTTCTCCGGCAAGGATCCATTCTCGAAATTCTAGATGTCCTGTTCTCGCTACGTGGAGGAGAGAATCGGTAATTCATGCCATCCTCTGAAAGGTGTGGAAGAAATGATCCGAGTCAAGACGCCCGATTCATAAAAGTTTGCCCGGAAGAGAAATTTTTAGTCGACTAGACTTTCCAGAAAGGAGTAGTATTGAAAAATAGAACTTGTGATAGCTTCCTTATTAAATAATGCGCTACCCGATCTTCAAAATGAGCTCATAGTAACGAATGTTTGTAAATACGACAATGTAAATAAATACCACATTGCAAGTCTTTGAGCGTATTCTTTGATCATTCTTTTATTTTCTCGCATACGAAGCATACAAAGAGAAAAAATTGTAATCGTCAAAAATTCTGAACTGAGATTTTTGACGAATCTCCACGTTTTAGACCTCCTGAGTCCGGAAAAAAAACACAATTTGGGAATTATAGTTCATTCTGTCTGTGAACACGATAACTCGAAAACTATTAGAGCTAAGGGATGAAATGTTGGTATGTGGTCTTTAAAAACATAATTTGTAAGTTTCTATCAAATTTTGGACAAAAATCCGTCAACGGAAGTCTGTCAGTCTGTATGTCCACGGTCAGTGTGAACACTATAACTCAAAAAACTTGAATAGCTAGGAAGGATAAAATTTGGTACACAGTTTTATCGTCGCGAATGTAGGTCCGTATAAAGAGTTTGGACCAAATCCGTCAAAGGTTTGACTGTCTGTTGGACTGTATAATCGTACATTTGTATCTCATAAGCCCTTTTGGCTTAGATAAATAAAACTTGCTATCATGGATGCTAACATTGGCTCATAGATTCAGCCTGGCTTCATCTCACCCCGGTTGAAAAACAGATGTTCTCAAATTGCTCAAAAATGCACATCATTGTGACTGTGTTGGCGGGCGTTTCTTTTGCCATTTCACCAAGTGAGTATAGTTGACGCTTGACCTGCGGCCTACGAATTAAATTGGTGAGTCGTCACACGTGCTTCGAAATTATGGCAACCCTCTGAACTCCAACTTCGTTCTGACATTCTCCAGATGGAAGTGGTGAAATTTTATGTGATATCATTCTGTAGTAAGATTGCATCAAAAAAACGGTAATTAAATTTAGGTACCAAAGGCGCGTAAAAAATTAAAACATAAGCATTTTTTTGCAAAAAGGTTGTTTCAGGAATTCATGAATTTGATATGCTCTATTGTAAATCGCCATTCATAATTTTTTTTTTCAAAATAACCAGGCCTTGGGTAAATACCCCAAGAATATTTACCTACCCACTGGGTGTTTACCCACCCCACATTACTGATCGTATGCGAGTAAAGTTGGGGAGGCCACCCCGCTGGTTTCCTATTGATTTGATCGCGTATTAGTTCTCTCCTGAATTCCTGGAACACAAAGCCCCCATGGAACCGCAGTAGATGAACTTCGGGCTCTTTGCCCTCCTAATGAACCAGTTAGTTCAGCTTTCATCAAAAGACCGTACGTCGGTCTGCTCTTTGAAGGGCAGGGTTCATTTCTTTATTTTCTATATCTGAAAGTCACCGACATTTATTAACAATTATCACCTCGAAAGATCTGAATTTCAAGGGAAGAGAAAATCGGAACAATTCAGATACATTCTTACATTTTTAAGGGACATACGGACTCTTAAAGCTCGAAAAATGGGAGGGGGACTGCTTAATTCAGATACATTATATCTGAAACAATGCAATTGCCAAATTCACTTATTTTTCTAGAAAATATATGTTCTTTCTCTTACAGTACACACATTTTGAAACCTTATAATGTTATGTATTTATTTGAGAGTAATAAACAGGTAAATTTTTGGGGAAAAAAATGAGATAGTCAATTTGCGCGCGTGATTACGGATAAAATATTTGTCTAAACACAATATTTTGGCATCTAATCCAAACAGTCTGTTTAAGAAACTGAACCACAATTTATTAACATTTAAATTTAATTTCTATTTTTATACAATTTAAAATAAAATTTAAAAATAGTTGAAATTTCATCTTTCTAGTCTCGAAAAAAACTTCTTTTGGAGAAAATATACAAAAATTGAGGTTCAATTTGTATAACATAGTACAACATATATTCAGTAAAGAATTTATATGTAAAATATTTAATAAGTTCTTGAGATATTGTGAGCGGGATAAAACCATTTTGAGGTATGGAGCTTTAAAATCTGCCCACTTTCGTTGTTTACATGTTGAATAGCTGATAAAATTGTCCTTCATAACTCTCATAGTTATGGGAATTTAAACGCGGATTGTTTTAATTTTTTCAGAAAAGACAGAGGAATAATATATATATTTTTTTTCATAAAATCGAAAGGTTTGAGGTTTAACAGTCGTATGTCCCCTAAATTATCTTACATTCCGTTAGCCACGCTTCTGGGACAATTGTTGGGTGTAGAGAAAGTCATGTGACTTCTTCTAAATCCTCCTTCGCCTTTAATTCAAAACTGACTTGGTATGTCTGAAAGTCGCAGCAAAAGGGTGAAAAATTTGAATTGTCTAATGACTCATTGCACGTTAACACTTAACCCTTCCAACGGGTGCGCTTATAATTTTATTAATATAGGCGCGTGTCGTACATTTAACGACAATAATAATTTTCTTCTTTTTTTCATTATGGCAATTGTAAGTATTTCATAATAGTTATAAGAGACAAGTCAGAAAGCAAACCTATTCATCAAGATTGAAAATTAATTTTTAATTTTATTTGAAAATCTAAATTATACTGAAATCATAATAAAAGATATTTTATAAAAAAAGATATTCAGCAATATATGATTAAAAAAGTTCGGGTTACAAATCAAGATTTTACAACAAAGACTTTCTTCTTTAGTATCTAATCACTCGTTGCACTCCCGGAAATACTGAACTTTTGTTAGAGAGTGACGCTTACAAGTTTACTATATGTTGCACCCACTGCATTTCATGGATTTTGATGATCGTTTTCTTCTTCAAACACAAACCAATAAAGCTTTTCTTCTTAATGCTAATTACGTTCACTTGTTTTTCAGGTTGTGATGTATAATTTATATTTAAAGACAGGTAATGTCATATGATCAGAGTTTTGTTTAGAATAAGGTGTTTTTCATAAGACTAGCTGCTTAAAGTTTTCAAGAAAATTATTCTATTTATGGATTATTACAGGCTTATTAATATTAAATAATTTTGACAATGTAAAATGAAATATTAAATCGCTGTAATATACTGATATATAATACCAAACTGAAACGTTAAGTTAGACGAGGAAAAATTATCAAAATTACTCGATCGGCGTAAACTTTTCGACAGAAGCAAAACAGTATAAAATCATCTCGAAAGTTGGACAAACACTTTCAATCCTGAAGGGAGGGGCCGCATGAAGGAATAGCAATGACCTTCAGACAGCTGACTCGAATCTGAGAACAGGTATGAAAAGTCTGCGTTTGTCGTAAAAATTTGCACAGGTACGTACGCTGGAAGGATGAGTATGTGTTTAGTTTGCATCAAAGCGAAGTGGAATAGCAGCTCGGAAATCTAAATCAAGAGCTGACCAGCTGGTTATTCAGGAATTGCAAATCTTCTGTTGCTGGGGTGGTCGATAATCCGCTATCAGTAGATATAAGACATAAGCCATGCGGCGAATCTAGGATTCGGCCCGCTGGGAGGCTGAGGTCAAAAAAATTTTGTATCGTCGACGAATGTCAAAACCTCGCGCTAAAGTAAACCAAAACTCTTTAACTTACAGACGGACTAACTCACCCAGACAATAAGAATCATAAAGAACAATACAATACTTTCTATAATTTAATAAAAATTACGATGAAATAACTAGCCAAAAATGTCTTCGACCGCTTCAAAGCTACAAGTGCAAGTGGAATGACTACAAAATAGGAAAATTTCGAGCTTGTCATAGAAAGCAATGTTGAAACGATTTTATTATTTTTTTTTAAGAGGGAAATTTGAAAAAAACGCGTGTATGATTTTAAATAAATCAAGAATTCTGGCTTGAAGCTCTGGGGAGGGGTTTAGCCCGATATCCACCCCCTGGATTGCCTTAAGGCATCCCTCATTTCCCTGCAGTTTTAGAATCATTGGTCATTGTTTGTTTGTATTATCGGCTTGCGTGGACGGAAGTAAAGTAGATGCAGACCCGACCGGAAGAAGAGCGAGACCATTTTGTGAACCCCAAAATTACAAAAAATATTAAAATGTAAAACTAAACAAGAGAAACTAACAATAATAAAATAAAATATATAAAAGAAATTTAATATCAGGTAGATAACCAAAGGTAATAATCGGATGACTTAGGGATCAACTAAGTGTGTTGGACTGACGAAGAAGCCGGATTTGATTTCGTCCCTTTTTTGCAGTCAACGAGGGCTATTTTGGGACGGACTCGTTATTTTTGAACCGCGGTCAGATGACAAGGAAGACACCTAGAGCTGGCATTCCCCTCCAGCACACACACCAACGGGAGGACATGTGGCCGACGGATTTAACGTGCACCAGACCCCACACGAAAGTTCTCGGTGGAATCGTGTTCGAACCTAAACAACCCTCCAGTCCCCGAGTCGAGACCTTACCATCAGCCAACTGCGAGCATTCCTGAAGAAGGACCGAATCGTGCCCAAGAGTAAATTCGAACGGTTCGGTCTTGAATATAGTGATTTTAATCAACCGGGGAATAAAAGTTCCGATGCTCTTAACGGCTGTGCGAAATCGTTTCATTATATTTAACGTCCGCTAGACAGCCTATTCAAACCGAAAATTGGTTCTTTAGTACTGAGGCGTTAAGCTTCATGAAATATTTGGAAGTAATCTATGAGTTCTTTTGTGAATTCCTAATCCTATACCTTCCATTTCATACCTGAGTGTCAATATTATAAAAATACGTGTAGTAATCATTTCCAAAACTCATCGACTCGATTCACAATACAGCACAACAGCCGATTTGCCTTTTCCATACTATGTCTACTTCACTAGGCGGAGCTTTCAAACATACTTTGGATAAGTATTGTATGAATAAAAAAATATGGAATTTTCGTGTATTGATTGGTCAGAAGGTCGAGTTGATAAGGTAGTCTGTAGAAAGCATAAACTCATCACCCTTGACACGAGTTCGATAATCCTTCTTTCGAGGTCCTTATCGATGCCCCTGTCTTAAATAAATTTCGAGTACTGATTGTCTCCTCGTCTTCTGCAGTATCACGGAAGAATACGGTTTTACCTTTAAATCCTGAGGTGGTTTTTTCTTCTCGCTCTTTAAAAAAACCGGGACTTTGTGAGGAAGCGATATGAATTGGACTCTCCATCTCGTGGTAATTACCCCACCCCTTGCTATAACCTTCCCTTTAAGGCGCACTGAAATGGGCGTGTGTTGGCAAAGATAATTGAACACTCCCCACCGCGGCTTATCTCCTAAGCGATCTCAGAACCTGCCTCCCTCTAAAAGTAGCCAACCGCCTCAGACCGGCCTTCGTCGCTTTAGGGACTTTGACAACAGGACCGCCTCACGCTCGAATGGTGTGAGAGGGTTAAATATCGAATGGTAAAGTGAGCTCTGGTGAGAAGGAGTAAACTGCCTTTTTTTAATCTCTCTCGATGGGTCGATTCCATTTCCAAGTGATCCATTGGTTCTTACCGATTTTATAATCCAAATGATTTTTTTATGTTCATTCCTAAAATTAGAGAGTCAAAAGACTGATTTTTAATTTTTTATCTTTTTCTGATTTCCGATGGCAGCCATTTTTGTTGTTGAATAAAACATGGCGATTTTTTCATTTGTAGGGTTTGCGTTAATCTGTATTACTCGGAACTGGTGAACCTGAGATTGATGAAACAAAACCAGTATTCAGGAAGATCAGTCTTTATTATCTGCACTACATATTTAAGGAAAATTATATCGAATAGCAAAAAAATCTATCTTTAAAAAGTTTGAAACTTAAAATGACTAAATTTCTCAAATTTGAAGCATATTCACAAAGGACGGCCTCTCATATTACTTTTTGTAGGATGTGGCCCTTAATAGTAATATTTACACAAAAATTTCAACTCTGAGATTTGCTTCTTTTAGAGTTACGGGTTTTCAAAATGAAAATTTCAAAAAAATCCAAATTTTGCACACATATATCATTTTGTTGGGGCAAAGTTAAAATCTGTAAATTTTTACAGATAAACTTAAAGTTAATATTAACTGCTGTAAGAATTTCATGTTAACTATACAGACAAATCATTTGTGGTTATAAATGGTCAAGCAACCACTTATTCGGTCATGCAGGAATGACCTATATATCGAAGTACAGGAAAACCTGTTCTAAGTCCCTGTTCCGAAATGCCTCGAAATCGTCATAATAAAAACATTTCAAAAATGTGCCGGAGATTAATCGCGAATAGTTGGGCGTAAGTAGTGCAAACGTTTGACTAAAAATGTAATTTTAGACTTTAATAAGGGCCGCGGTAGCCTAGTGAAGCCGGAGGGTCTGCGTTCGAAACTCGACCACGAAGATCCGCCGTGCATAGAGCCTGTTGCACGCCACATCATATGGACTGTCAAACGCCCTCCGCTGGTGCGGCGTGGAAGTTTGAGAGTGGGAGGCCAGCTCAGTGCCGTCCTCGTCATCTGACCGCGGTTCAAAAATGACGAGGTCTGGTCCCAAAACAGCCCCCGTGTTGCTTTAAAATGGCATATAACTAAACTCTAAACTTAGCTTTAATAAAGAACATAAGTATAACCTACAAAAAAGAGCTTCTGAATTGTTTTACTCTCAAAACATTTCACTTACAAGTTCTGCGTTTTGAAAGGAATTAAATATTATATTGCTTTGCTTATTGGGGGGTATCTCTTACTGCTACCCAGAAAACTTTCGCACGTGCATATTTTTTTACTAGAACTTGAGAAACAAAATTATAACTCCTTTTCATCTCGTTATTATTTTTTTTATAATCGATTTAAGTGGATTACGAAGTGGAAGCAGAGCTTCATAGAACTTAAAATAACAAAAGAAGAAAAATGAATATAAATAAAACATAACTAATAAAAAGGAGAGAAAAATAAAGTATATATCAAAACATACAATAGTAGGGGTACGCGAGGGAAAAATGGTTGGGAAACCCTCATGTCCCTTTTCTCTTCCAATCAAAACCTAAACGAGCCTTTGTGTGGGGGGGAAGTCCAGCGTGTGCCTTCTGGCTCTCTTCTATCCACTCTGGCTAAAGCCCGAGGGAGGCACTGATCTCCCTTAGATTGAGAACGAAAGGGTGCGTGAAATGGATTCTAATTATGCAAATTAATCCCTCTGAGAGATCTCGGATTAGAGATGTTTGATTTGGGAGAGAAAAAAATATTTTCTACCCCTCTTTGGAGGATAGGTGGGTGATGGCCCCACCACAGAAGCCAATGTAAGTTGGATGGCTGAGTGTCCGAATTCTCGCACTCACTGTCGCTCTAGAAAAAAATACAGCAACTATGTTTTCCAATGCTCATTGTTCGCTGGTATTTTGTTTTCGATGGTGTTTGAATTTTATGCAGCATAAAATCTACTTTGTACCATGCTTTTGCTAAAACCCAATGATAAAAAATCACAAATATTATATTATATATAAGGACATTATAATTGATGGATTGTTCATCTCGATTGTCTTTTTCATATCTTTTTTATGTTATTTTAAGTGGAATATTTTTTTATTTCATTTATTATCATTATTTATTATAAGTTTGATTATTGACTGCAGCTCAATCTTAGATTCTATTTAATTCTTAAACTTTTTAGGTCGTTATATATTTAATGACTCATTCTCTATTAATATTATTTAATTTCAATTATTGTGATAATTTTCTAATTAGGTTAGAGAATATTTGGGTTTTAATTTTACAGTAGATATTGCAGCTTTATTTAAATTTACAGTTTAGGAATTATGCAATTTGTTTTTGTATTTTGTATATTGCAACATTTGATATATATATTAATTCTCTATAATTATTATAAGAAAGTTCAAACACAATCTACTATGTCAAGGAAATAAGAAATCTTAAGGAGTTATTAATAATCAATCCCTTTATTCCGAAAATGTTGTTTCAGTTTATTGATGTAGTTTTTTTCAAAATTCGTTATAGATAAAGTCTGAAATTTTTATACAATTAAATACACTTTCTCATTATGCATCAAAATGAGATTGCTAATTTTAATTTTTTATGAATTTACAAAATATTTAATTAGGGCATATGAAATTTTACCCTATTTGACACAAAAAAATTGTGTGTATATTTTTGAGTTTTTTTTAAAAAAATTATTCTGCATAATGAGAAAGGTGTACTTTTACTTGTATAAATAATACTTCAAACATGTACCTATAACAGATTTTGAGAAAAGGCATCGAAGTAACAGGGTTAGGGTTGGTGGACTTAGGGCTCCAACCCACTTAAAAGTAATAACATCGATACGACTAAGGAAACAGGTGTTCTTAAGTCCTATTACGTCCTAAGTCGCACCCTTTTGCTGGCCATGTACCTCCCTGAACGAAGTAATAGATTTTATTGAACCCCCCAAAGAATACAAAAATAAAATGTAAAACTAAAACAAGGAAACTTAACTAATAATAAAAAAATAAAATAGATAAAAGAGAAATTTAACGCTATCAGTAGATAACCAGAGGTAATAATCGGATGACTTGGGGACAACTAAGTGTGTGGAAAACTTACTTGAAGAAGGCCGGATTTTAGATTTACGTCCCTTTTTGCAGCAACATGAGGGCTATTTTGGGACGGACCTCGTTATTTTGAACCGCGGTCAGATGACAAGGAAGACACCTGAGCTGGCATCCCCCTCTCCGCACCACACCAACGGGAGGACATGTGGCCCGACGGATTTAACGTGCACCAGACCCACTTACACGAAAGTTTTTCGGTGGAATCGTGTTTCGAACCTAAAACCCTCCAGCCCCGAGGTCGAGACCTTACCATCAGGCCAGCTCGGCACCTGAAGAAGACCGGAATGTGCGTCCCAAGAGTAAATTCGAAACGGTTCGGTCTTGGAAATGATTTTGTATAAGTTAGTGCTAATATTCTACTAGAGTTTCTTTTTCTGTAGAAGAATATCCCTAATCCTTACCTTCCATTTCATACCTGAGTGTCAATATTATAAAAAATAACGATGATAACAGCTTTCCCACAAACTCATCGACTACGATTCACAATACAGCACAACAGCCGATTGCCTTTTCCAAGCCATTCTGCGTTCACTTCAGGCGCACAGCTTTCAAACATACTTCGGATAAGTATTGTATGAATAAAAAAAGTGGAATTTTCGTGTTATTGATTGGTCAGAAGGGATCGGAGTTGATAAGGGTAGTCTGTGGGGAAGCATAAATCCATCACCCCCTTGACACGAGTTCGATACCCTTTCTTTCGCGGGTCCTTATCGATGCCTGTCATAAATAAAAATCTTCGTGCCCGATGTGTCTCCTCGTCTTCTGCAGTATCACGGGAAGAATACGGTTTTACTCTTAAATCCCGAGGCGGCTTTTTTCTTCTCGCTCTTTTAAAACGGGACTTTTTGTGAGGAAGCGATATGAATTGGACTCTCCCAACTTAGGTGGTAATTTACCCCACCCCTTGCTTTAACCTTCCCTTAAGGCGCACTGAAATGGGCTGTGGTTGGCAAAGATAATTTGACACCCCCCACCGCGCTTATCTCCTAAGCGATCTCAGAACCTCTCCTCCCCTCAAAAGAAGCCAACCGCCTCAGACCGGCCTTCGTCGCTTTGAAGGGGAAATTTTTAGACCGCCTCGCTCGGTGTGAGGGGGTTAAATCCGGAATTGGTAAAAGTGAGCTCTGGTGAGAAGGGAGAAAACTGCCTTTTTTACTCTCTCGTATGGGTGATTCCATTTCAAGTGATCCAGAGCTGGTTGCTTGACAATTTTATAATCAAATAATTCTTTTTATGTCGATTCCTAATAATTAGAGAGTCCAAAAAGACTGATTTTAATTTTTTATCTTTTTCTGATTTCCGATGGCAGCCATTTTTGTTTTGCAAAACATGGCGATTTTTGCATTTGTAGGGGTTTGCGTTAACCTGTATTACTCGGAACTGGTGAACCCGAGATTGATGAAACAAAAACCAGTTTATTCAGGAAGATACAGCCTTTATTATCTGCACTACATATTTAAGGAAAATTGTATCTGAACTAGCAAAAATCAGCTAAAAAGTTTGACTTTAAAAATGACAAATTTTCAGATTTTGAAGGCATATAATTCACAAAAGGAATCGATTCTCCATATTACTTTTGTGGGGATGTGCAGCTACCTTAATGTACTGTATTTACAAAAAATTTCAACTCTGAGATTTGCTTCTTTTGAGAGTTACGGGCTTTCAAAATCCGAAAATTTCAAAAAAATCCAAATTTTGACACCTTATACCTTTGTTGGGGCAAAGTTTAAAAATCTTAAATTTTTACAGATAAACCCTCTAAAGTGTATTATACTGCTGTAAAAATTTCATGTTAACATACAAAAAATCATTTGATTGTAAAATGGTCAAGCAACACTTGACATGGAATGACCCGTATACGAAGTACAGGAAAATTTCGGTTATTCGAAATGCCTCGGAAATCTCAAATCCAAAAAACACTTACTGTACTGCGCGAGATTAATCGCGAATACGGCTAGTGAATGTGAACGTGTGACCTAAAAGTGTAATTTTAACTTTAATAAAGAACATAAGTGTAAGGGGCTGTCCATAAATGATGTCACACTTTTTTCCAATATTTTTGATTCCCCTCCCCCCCGTTTGTCACACTTCACCATACCCCCTGCCCCCCTTGTCACATGTCACGCTATATTACATAAACATATACTTGCAGTTCAGAAACAAAGCACTACGTTATAGATCATATTTCAGATTTTATTTTTGAACTTTAACTATGTGTTTTAATGACATTTGTGAGCAGATGGATGTTTTCTTCTAATTCTGAAGAATTTCTGCTGCTACCATATTCTCAGAACCTACCTCGAATGCCTTTTTCGAAAAAAAAGGAATATAAGTGAAAAAAATCCCATGAAAATTGTTTTAGCCCCGATTAAAAAATACCCTCAAATTCTGGTAATTTCAAAATTTAATCTGCTGATTTTAAATGTTTTCATTTAAACCAATATGTGTGATGTGACACTTCTTGTTACCCCCTCCCTCCCCCTTGTCACAAACTGTCACAATTTCATGAGGCCCCTCCCCCTCTCCAAGCGTGACATCATTTGTGGACGGCCCCTAACCTACAAAAAGGGCTTTGAATTCGTTTTACTCTCAAAACGTTTCATCCTACAAGTTCTGCATTCTTGAAAGGAACTAAATATTATATAGCTTTATCGCTTAGTTGGTGGTATTCTTTTACTGCTACCCAGAAAACTTTCGCATTTGCATATTTTTTTACAAGGACTTGGGGAAACAAAATTCAGTAACTTTTTCTTTCATTCCCGTGGCGGCGAGTCAGGGGGGCAGTCGACATCATGCTTTTTTCAGGGAAAATTTAAATATTTTTTTTCATTTTAGCTGCCTAAAAATAGGCATTACAAAAAAATCACCAGTGTTGTGGAAAATTAGCTAATTTTTTAACTAAATTTTTAAATCATGCATTCTACCCCCTATACTTCAGTGTCTTAGTTGTCTGTAAATTTTTTCTCCCTCACTTTTTCCTCCCAATCACCGCCATTGTTTCATTCTAATCCCATAGATTTTGTGTTTTCCGCTATAACCGACATTACTTTCGCGTGTCCCTAACTGGACCCCCGCTTACCTTTCGGGGTACGCGTATCACAGGTTGGGAAGCTTTCCTCTAAACCAGAGGCTCCCAACTTGTGGTACGCGTACCCCGAGAGGTAATCGGAGGTCCAGTTAGGGATACGAGAAATCAAAGGTGTTAATGGCGGACATCAGAAAACATAAGGGATTAAAGAAGTTAGAGAATTCTGTTTCTCCAAGTGAATGCTTGTTATTTAATACCTATACTACTTGAATAGCGTAATTTTTAGCTATCCTTATAAGTTGAAACGAAATACACACCCGATTATCCGGGTTAATCACCGGGAGGGATCCCATGGACAATAGAAAAACACGGATAATCCGAAATCTCCTTTTCATTAAAGAAAAAATCAACATCAGTACAAAAATATAAAAATTACTTACATTTGCATGCTGTATAACATCAAACTAGGAATTTTCCTTTTAACATTTACTGTTTTAAAAAATTTGTAATGCGTCTTTGCTTCTGCTGTTTGTTCATCTCTTGTCGTATACCGACACATATTTTACGAACCGCAGTAATGTCACCGAAATCAAATCCTCTTTGTCCCATATAATCTAACAAAGTTTCCACAGATTGTAGAGCAGCGGAATGAGAAATTCTATTTCCCTCATGTAGTACATCTTCTGCATCAGTATTAGCTGATTCTCTATTATCACGTTTTTAAAGGATTTCTAATTTTTGTTTAACATTTAAAACGTTTCGTTTTCGTTCCACACCACTCATTTTCACCAGAAAAAATTTCACGCTACTAACTGACGATAAACAAGATGCAAAAATTAAGGAACACCTGCGAAAGTGAAAGAGGACGAAGAAGTTAAAGAATGACGTGTCAGGAAGAAACGTGTTCGTACGAGAATGAGCTAAATGATTCATTTCTCGGAAAATTAGGGGTTGAACCGGTAGAGATTGCACGTGGAGAAGAAAAGAAAAAAATTGATCTTCAGCCTTCGCCGTCACGGCTCACTAGTTTCACGGAATGAATCTCTCGATCGAACATCAACATCGATTTTACATGCAGGATAAGCGTGAAAATGTTTCTCTTTAACTTTCTTTGTGAGTCCGGAATGAGCACGGGTAATCCGCAAACCGAATAATCCGCGCACGGATAATAGAGAGTATAGCAATACTGATTTCATTTACTTATGCCTTGAACTAATGCTATTTTAAAAATTTAATAAAATGTAAAATCAAAAATAAGTTCTGCGAGTGTTATTAATTCGAGTCATTTTACTTTAAATCAACCTTTACATTATTGATAAATACTTCTTTGTGTAGACGGATGGCTATGGGGGAAGGATAGATATGATAATATATATATAACACCACGTCATGCTCCCGTCTAAAGATTTATTATTATTCTTTATAATCGATTTAAGTGGACATGAAGTAGAAGCAGGAGCTGCAAGAGAACTTAATTAATAACATTCTGAATATCAACGATATTGAACTGGAATTTTTATATAAGTTGCACTATATACACTATATGCCCAAAAGTATCCGGACACTTGCAGATTTTCACATTTTTTAGAATTTCTCCGGAATGGTTTAACCGACTACCATTAAACTTCGGACATGTAAAGAATAGACAATAACTCACATTTTGCATTGAAGATTCGGTCCTGAGGGCAATTAGGGGACCGTCTATAAACTGATGAAGACAAAAAAGTGTTTGGCCCACCCCGCTTCACAGAATACAGATAACAAGATGAAACTTTCAGAAATGGTAATGTTTAATGTTCATAATATTTACAGGAATTTTTGTAAACTCAGCTCAAATATTTGGGAAGATATAAATGTTTTCTTAAAAAGTCTCAAATTTTTCCACCTGTTTTTTGCTTATAACATGCAGAGTTTTCTGTTATATTATACGAAACTTACAGAAAAGATGACAATATGTTAGAGAAGCATTTGTGTAAAACTTTGGAAAAGAATTGTTGAATATTACAGGAATTATGAGCATTTTTAGTAAATAATGTTTTACTGCGCATGCGCGAAACATAGCGTAATTTTTCTTTCATAACTTTAAAGCCAGATATATAGGGCAACTTATATAGAAATATTCAGTTCAATATCATTAGTATTCAGAAAGATATCGGCATTACAACGAGCAGAATTTCAGCTTCTGTCGAAGAGAAGCTAAAAGATGAGGGGTTGTACACAAATTTATATTTTTTAAGCTTATATCTTTAAACAGTTATATTGAATTGTATAGTGGTGAGAATTTGTTGAATACCCATGAACACATCTAATATTCGTAACGAATAAAAAAATATATATGTAGAATTATTAAAATATTTTAAGAAAAGAAATTAATTAGATAAAAAATCGTTTCGCCATAAAATAAATATATTTAAAAATATCGTTTGGCCGTAAAATTGTAATATGTAATTTGTTATTAATCCTGTAAATAATATAATTAAAGTAATAAAATTTTAGTTATTTATATTGCCTAATTAGCTGGAATTTAAGTTATGCACGCAATTGATAAGTCTTCATGGGTATTCAGCAAATTCTAACCACTATACAATTCAATATAACTATTTAAAGATATAAGTTTAAAAAATATAAATTTGTGTACAACCCCTCATCTTTTAGCTTCTCTTCGACAGGAGCTAAAATTCTGCTCGTTGTAATGCCGATATCTTTCTGAATACTACTGATATTGAACTGAATATTGTTATATAAGTTGCCCTATATATCTGGCTTTAAATTTGTGAAAGAAAAATTACGCTATGTTTCGCGCATGCGCAGTAAAACATTATTTACTAAAAATGCTCTTAATTCCTGTAATATTCAACAATTCTTTTCCAAAGTTTTACACAAATGCTTCTCTAACATATTGTCATCTTTTCTGTAAGTTTCGTATAATATAACAGAAAACTCTGCATGTTATAAGCAAAAAACAGGTGGAAAAATTTGAGACTTTTTAAGAAAACCTTTATATCTTCCCACATATTTGAGCTGAGTTTACAAAAATTCCTGTAAATATTATGAACATTAAACATTACCATTTCTGAAAGTTTCATCTTGTTATCTGTATTCTGTGAAGCGGGGTGGGCCAAACACCTTTTTGTCTTCATCAGTTTGTAGACGGTCCCCTAATTGCCCTCAGGACCGAATCTTCAATGTAAAATGTGAGTTATTGTCTATTCTTTACATCTCCGAAGTTTAATGGTAGTCGGTTAAACCATTCCGGAGAAATTCTAAAAAATGTGAAAATCTGCAAGTGTCCGGATACTTTTGGGCATATAGTGTATATGGCTCTGAACTTGTGAGAGAAAAAGTACGCTACCTGTCGCACTTGCACAGTAAAGAATTATTAACTGCAAATGCTAATACCTCCTTAACTATTCAACGTATTAACTAGAAATTTTGAAATAATATTTCTCTAATATATTATGTATTAGAATCGAGGGTAATTCATCCAGATCTCATGCGTGACAGGCACCTTAATTTTTCTCTTACAACTTCAGAGCCATAATATATAGTGCAATTTTTATAAAAATTCCAGTTCAATATAGTTAATATTCAGAAATATATAGACATTTTATCCAGTGCCGCTTGCCGCTTTATGTCTAAAGTCATCTGCTGCCTCCAGATGGCATTTGCGCACCCAGGTTCCTATGTGATACTGAAAGCTTATCACGTTTTTTTGAATCACCCTGTATATATATATATATATATATATATATATATATATATAATATTATGATATGATAGTGGGGGGTACGCGCAAACAAAGATAATAATAAAGGGGTACGCGGGGGAAAAATGGTTGGGAACCCCTGCTGTAAACCCTCCCCTTTTCTCTTCCAATCAAAACCTAAACGAGCCTTTGTGTGGGGGAAGAAAATCCGAGTGTGTGCCACGACGAGTGCCTCTGGCTTTCCGCCTCCCCCTCCCCATGCCCGAGGGAGGCACTCGATCTTCCCCTTAGATTGAGAACGAAAGGGTGCGTGGAAATGGATTCTAATTATGCAAATTAATCCCTCTGAGAGGTGATCTCGGATTAGAGATGTTTGGATTTGGGAGAGAAAATACTTTCTACCCTCTTTGGAGGATAGGTGGGTGATGGCCCCACCACAGAAGCCACGTGTTCGATGAAGGAGTGGGTCTGAAATTTCGCACTCACTTTCGTCGCTCTAGAAAAATACAGCAACTATGTTTCTCCAATACTCATTGTTCGCTGGTATATTTTGCTTCGATGGTGTTTGAGTTTTATGGCATAAAATCTATTTTTGTGCCTATGCTTTGCTAAACCCAATGATAAAAGTCACAAATATTATATTATATATAAGGACATTATAATTGTTGGATTTCCATCCTGGATTGTCTTTTTCATATCTTTTTATGTTATTTTAAGTGGAATATTTATTTTAAGTTTGATTATAGACTGCAGCTCAATTTAGATTCTATTTAATTCTTAAACTCTTAGGGCTGTTGCTATATTTAATGACTCATTCTCTATTAATATTATTGATTTTAATTATTGTGATAATTCTAACTAGGTTAAAGAAGATTTGGGTTTTAATTTTAATTTTGTATATTGCAATATTTGATATATATATATATATCATATTTTTATCCTGAATTTTAGTCCTATCTATATATTTATGTTTTATTGTTAGGGTTACTGTATTACTTTTCTTTCCAAATTCTTTGATTTTAGGGTAAATTACCCTGTTTGTTTTTTCAGCAACTTTAGTAAAATGGATGGTTTGTACAGCAAAATTAATTTAACCTGGCTAAAGCTTGTCCACAGCCAAGCTGCTATATTAATTATTGAAAACTCCATATACTTGGATTGACTTTTTCAATACTTTTAATAACAAAAGAGTTTTTTACTTGTTGACATATAAATGTTTATACTTAATTTTTTGTTCATAGTATCTATAGTATTTTCAATTCTTTAGATTTTGTTTTAAATTTGGTTGTATTGTTC
Source organism: Araneus ventricosus (assembly GCA_013235015.1). Taxonomy (NCBI): domain Eukaryota; kingdom Metazoa; phylum Arthropoda; class Arachnida; order Araneae; family Araneidae; genus Araneus; species Araneus ventricosus. Next base: position 11,814 of record BGPR01008692.1, on the reverse strand, counting down.
AAATAATGACTTTTTAGTTCAGGATTTGCTTCTTGATATGTCTTGTTTACTTTGTTTTTGTACGATCATATATAATAAGTTATATTTAAATATATATATATATATATATATACTCTGTCCCAAAAGTTTATAGAATCTTGTATTTTGCCTATATTTTTTGTTGTATATGATATATTTCGATGTACCTTACTGTATAGATATGTTATGTCTATTAAATTGAAAAAACAGCAGTTCTACCCCGTATATTTAATGCTAATTTTTAAATCGTAGAATAAACTGAAATAACCTGTCCCAAAAGCTTATAGACAAATGCAATTTTATGCAAATATGGTATCTGTAATTATGACATCGATCTGGAGCCTAATAAATACGTTGTAAAAAAAGGAAAGCGTTCGTTTCTTCCGCGTTTCAAGATGCCTAAAGCGTAGCAGCTCTCTAATGAAGAAGTGAGTAAAATTCTGCATTTGAAATTTCTCTGTTAGATTGTTAAGGAAATATTGAAACTTTTAAATAGTTCTAAAAGCATGATTTATCGTGTATTAACCCGTAAGACGCCATATGAGCCAAACCTCGTTCGGGAAGACCACGTGTGACGGATATTCGCAGTGATAGACTGATACAAAGAATGGTTTTCAAGTCAGAAAATGTCGGTTCGCTAAATTACTGGGGCTTCCCGGTTGCAAATCTCCAAGAACACTGTTCATAGATGAATTATAGAATCTGGTTATATGATCCACGCAAAAATGGCTTGCCGATTACCACTCTCAAAGCTTCACATTAGTAAGAGATTACAATGGACTCGTAATCATATGTCATATGGTGATAAATGGATGGCTGTCCTTTTCAGTGATGAAAAAAATGGAACCTCGATGGACCTGACGGGAATATAAAATATTGGCATGATTTACGAAAAGAGCCCAGGAGCTTTTTCAGTAGGCAAAGTGGTGGTGGATCTGTGATGGTGTGGGCGGCTTTCAGTTTCAACGGTCAAGTGGGTTTGGCCTTTTTAGATAGCCGACAGAATTTTCCTAAATACATAGAATCCCTAGAAAATCATCTTATGCCATTTGCAGAAAACATAGGGGGACGAAATTGGTAATATCAGCAAGATGATGCTCCCATCCATGCCTCCAATCCTACGAAAAATTATTTAAACTCGAAAACTGTTACTGTTCTTGAGTAACCACCGATGAGTCTTGATCTAAACCCAATTGAAAATGTGTGGGACATTATGTCTCGGAAGGTATATGAGAATGGAGGGCAATTTTATTCAGTGAATGCCTTGAAGACAGCCATTGAAAGTGTATGGTACAACTTGGAACCAGAGATATCACAAACCTTAATTATGTCGATGGAAAAACGTGTATACGATGTCATACTGAGAAATGGAAAGACTTTAAACTATTAAGAACATTGTATTGAGCACCTTTTGTTGAAATGTCATATATTCTATAAACTTTTGGGACAGAGTGTATATATTAATTTCTTATAATTATTATAAGAAAGTTCAAAATACACCTACTATGTCGAAGGAAATAAAGAAATCTTACGGGGAGTTATTAATAATCATCCATTATTCCGAAAATGTTAAATTGGCCACTTCGACGTACCTTTTCTCAAAATCTGTTGTAGATAAATGTATGAAATTTTTTATAACAAGTAAAGTACAGTTTTCTCATTATATTAAAATGAGATTTCGGTTAATTTTTAATTTTTTATGAATTTAAAAAATATTTAATTAGACATAGTGAAATTTTACCCTATTTTGACACAAAAAAAATCGTAAAAAATAAATTTTTGAGTTTTTTTAAAAAAACTTATTTCAGTATAATGAGAAAGGTGTACTTTAATTGTATAAAAAATTTCAAACATGAATCTGTAACAGATTTTTAGAAAAGGTACATCGAAGTAACAGGGTTAGGGTTAACGGACTTAGGGTTCCAACTCACTTAAAAGTAATAACATCGATACGACTAAGAAAACAGGTTCTTAAGTCCTACCGGTTACGTCCTATGTCGAACCTGGGAAGCAGATGAAGTAAAAACACCTTTTATTACTATGCTTCGAGTAAAGCATTCGGTCATGAGTTAATCCTCGGTTAGCCCTTTCGGTTTTCCAAATTCCTAATGGTTATTTTGTTCTAGAAGGTGACGTCGCACTTTCGGTTTAGGAATATTATACTCTCGTTGAAGCCCATATCACCGTTGAGTAATATTGATAACCATTCGTCCATATCTTCTAGTCTCTAAGTATTATTGGTACGTTTTGCCATGTTTATGGACACTTTCTAAAAATTGGAAAAAGCACATTTCATACAATATATTAAAAAGATCAATATTCTCTTTCTATAAATGATCTATATCTTTAGATGTGCAAAAGATCCTTAATGCGTAACTGTTACGATTTAAGCTTTGTTTGTTGTATGAATAGTGGTAATTTGTGGTCAAAGAATATCCCAGAATAATTCATCTAGAATTATAAAAAATATCGAGAACCCTAAACATAAATCAACAATAAATAACAATAATATTTTGAAATAAATCGCCAACGCTTGGATTAAAGTACCGGACGCATTAGCAGTTCATTGCTCTACCAACCGAGACACGGCGTTTGCTGGTAAAATTTCTCTCTGCAGCAATATCGACCCCAGAGTCTAAAGGTATCGAAATTTCAGAAAAAGAGAAAATTCCTTTTTTGTTTCTTCATTAAAACCTCCAACTTAAAAGGAGATCTTGGATTTCGCTTAGCCGTACTCTGAATGTTAGCAAACAGTGTAAATATATGTCACAATTCAGTGCTAGCTCTTGTATCAACAGGATGTAAGTGCAATAACATATAATACAAAGTATCAGAAAAGAAGACTATTTTTCAGCATAAAAGTTTAACCCTTTGAACGGCAAAAATATTTCAGCTGAATGCTTTGAAAACGGCCTCTCTGTAGCTAAATGGTGAACGCAATTGTTTCGGAGCCTTTAATAAACAGAGAGCAACTTTCTATGCCGGAGTCGGTTTAAGAGTAATAATCGAAGAACAACTTTCTGCGACGGAGCCGCTTTTAGAATAGTCATCAGAGAGCGACTTTCTACGTTTCAGCCGGTTGAAGGGTTAATCAATGCGACGAATACATGATAATTATGGTTTCAGTTCTGGTGTATATAGTGGCAGCGATTGGGTTAAAAAAATTGGGAGGGGGGCAAACACATCTAAAACTACCTGAGAGTATGAAGGTAGACAATAAAATTTTTTAATTTTTTCTTCAAACTTAGCTAACTTTCTGGGACACTATTGCTTTTTAATAATTCTTAGTTTTAGACAGCTAAAATGAATTAACTATTTAATTTTTCCAGCAAAAAGTAGGGAGCGACTGCCACTAAGTGAATAGAAACAAACAATGAAATTGCCTCTCAATTTGGTGGTAATCCGTGTTGAGATAGAAGGAAGGAAACCGATGTCACCTTCGTCTGATTGCCGCAGTTTTACCTCCTCCTATTTGTATCGGAGCCAAGATGGCGACGGGCAATAAATAGATGTCAGGTTTTGTTTTCATCTTCGGCGGCAAATGCAATTTTATTAAGACTGCGGTCCGGGATTGCAAGAAGCAAACAAAGAAGGGGCCCAAAACGGGACACCGCAACCCGGGAAATTGTGCGCGAATAAAACCCGCGAGATATCATAAAAAGGGATAGAAAAATCGTAATACAGTCTCCGGGAAAAGGGGGAGGGCTGGAAATGGGATTTGGGGGAAGCGACTTGACAGATTCAATTTCGGAATCGAACTTTTCATTCATTCCGTTGCTCGGGTATGAACGCGTTCACGTCGCAGAAAGACCCAAAGACAGAGGGGATATTATGATTGCCGAGGAAAATGGTTCCGCCTACGGCAGATATTTGTTTTTAGTCATTGGATCCGTCGACAGATCGGGACGCTTTCGATGTTTTTTTCGTTTTCCCGGAATGGCATCGGCTCTGCGATTTCGGGGATGGGGGAGGCTGCTGGAAATGAGCAAGTGCCGCGTCAGCAGGAAGAAAGGGCACTTTTCGGATTATTTTTCTAATCCCGGCTCTGCATTTTTAAGAAAAATAGATCCCGAACTGATCCGTTTCTGAAATGTAGTTTTGATGTATATTTCTTTTCTTTGCGACTCCATTTTTGCTGCGAAATATTACGCAAAGCTGTCGCATTTCGCTGAAGAAAGTAGTTCTCGATATATGCGTGTCGTTTCGGAGGGAGATGAAGTTGCGGCACGCATTATTTAAATATATTTCTGCGTTAAAAATAGCGGGGATTTATCTTGTGCTTTGTTGCTTATTGTTTTTGATAAAAGTATTTTGAAGTGCCTGGGCACTGAAAACTCTATATCGGCATTGCGAAACATTGCACGGTCCGCTGGCCAAAACACACTGTAAAGGATGTATGTGATGGATTATTTCCCTGTCATTAAATTTTCTTTACTTCCTCCAAAATGTTTATTTTTTAAAAATCTCTTTGGTTTGTAATTTCTGATCATTTTAGGACTCCCATTTTATTTCAGTTTGGTTTAAATCTTTGTTGCATCTTATTGAATTTCCAGTTATATCTCTTTCACAAATGTTTAAATTCTGTTTCATTCACTTCTGTTGAATTACTGCTCTCCTTTCCGTTGAATTCTGACCTTTAATACTCAATGCAAGGTTCAGTTTCTATTTCTTTATCTGCACTGTTTTGCTATGATTTCTTCCAGTTTGAGCGTCCCTTTCTGTATCATTTGATGTCAACCCAGTGGCGAATCCGGGGGGGGGGCTATCGGGCTACAGTGCCCCCACCCCATAGCCAAGCCAGAATTCTTGATTTTATTTAACATCATTACAAATGTTTTTTCTTAATTTCCCTCTTTTTAAAAAATAATAAAAACGCTTCAACATTACATTCTTGCTTGACAGGCTCGAACATTTTCCTACTTTTGTAGTCATTCCACTTGTACTTGTAGCTTTGACGCTGCCGAAGACATTTTTTGGCTAGTTATTTCATTGTAATTTTTATTAAATTATCGAAAGTATTGTACTGTTCTTTATGATTCTTATTATCAGGTGAGTCAAGTCTGTAAAGTTAAAGAGTTTTGGTTTACTTTAGCCTTGAGGTTTGACATTCATCACGACGATACAAAGTTTTTATGACCTCAGCCCCCCCCCCCCTCGATCCGAATCCTAGATTCGCCACTGTGCCAACCTGTCCACTATTTTAATTTCAAAGAAATTAAATGAGTATAACCAAATAATTCCTTCTTCAAACGAAATGTATATACAGCTTTCATCATTACCAAGTACGCCTCATTCGGTAGATCTTTGAGATTTGTCAGCACATTCTTTTCTCGAGCGTAAGTAGTTTTGACCATTGACTTCCAATCGATGAGTAACTAGGATTTCACTGTGCCGTCGGAATGAAAATGTGTGTTCTCTCCAATCACAAGCATTAGTTCCCTTCTTTTCATATTGTTACAAAAAGCGTATGGTGGGTGTATGGTGAAAAAAGTCCTACAGGCTGGATAATGGAGAATGACGATTATTATTATTAATTATTCACGAACATTCAGGAAAGACGAAACACAGGTAACAGAAGGAATAGCTCTTGTACAGATTAGCAACGCAAGCAAACAGCAAATCAGTAATAATAGCAGCAGTCTAGCAGCTGACCAACTCGCAATACGAACAAGACTCCAAAGAGAGTCTTCGTGCTCCGAAGAAGTTCCCCGACGAATCCTGCTGCTAAATTTTCATAGAGTTCCTGACAGGGTGTGTCGTCACATGGAAACATCTGAAGAAACCCGGATCTCTGCTCCTAACAGAGATATCGAGAAAGTAATTGCATTTTCGGGAATCTTCGATTTGTCGCCAAGTTGCCGAAATGGTATCCAAGGTCAGGGGTCCAAGCTCGGCAGCTGCCGACATTCCATACTTACCCCTGTAAAACTCTCTTTCCAACCATAAGACTAGCAAGGCAGGAGAGCGCCACTACATTTTTGTAGCAATATCATCTCATGTGTGATAGGATCCCAGGGAATGTCGTAAGCGATTCAGAGGTCTTAGCGTGGAAAAGACTTTACCATCCATTAATCAGCAGAATTCTGGTCTGCCAGCCTTCTTCACACCTGTTTTATAGGATGTGAAGCAGATATATAGAAATAATCGATTGCATGACGTAATGTGTGAGCTAGGGCGGTTATTGCGAAAATAACCGGGTTGCGGTTATTCAGGTCTTTTCACCCGGTTTAACCTGGCGGTTATAACCGGTTTTCGGTTTTTCAGGTCTTTTTACCCGTTTTAACCTGGCGGTTATAACCGGTTTTCGGTTTTTCAGGTCTTTTTACCCGGTTTAACCTGGCGGTTATAACCGCTCAAAATAACCGGTTTTCGGTTTTTTTCGGCGTCTTTTCACTGTTTAACCGGTATTATAACCGCTTTTGTTCTTCGTGTCTTTTCACCCGGCTTAACTGGCGGGTTGGCTAAATATAGAAAACAGATCGGGGTATTTAGTCGTAAAATTTTTTATTAATATTGTTTTTACAGGAAATCAAACCATTGGCCAATATTTATTTATTCATAAACGGTTGTCGTTGATTGGCCTCAGATGATGAAATTCAAAGCTTCCTAACTTGGTAAATTTTAGTCTAATAGAACCTAAAATCGAGCCTATCTTCCAATCCGGTTTTTTACCCGGTTATTGGATTTTAAAAAAATAGCCGGTTATGACCGGCACAAAAACCGGTTAACCGTAACAAAATAACCGGTTTTCGGTTAAAACCGGTAGGTTTTTCCCATCCCTAGTCTGAGACAGATTTCAAATCAAGTCGTTTGAAGAGTCAAGTTCCAAGGCAAAATCATCAAGCAAATATTTATTACAACTAATAATGCACCTCAAAACCCACAATAACGTTGAAATGTAAAAGTTTCAATATAAATACTCCTACAGCACTAATGCGCAGTAGTGAACGCAAGTGTCACTCACTGACTGGTGACTCACCACTGAACAGCCCTGGAAATCTTTGGATTAGAATATTTAAATTATGTTAATTTTTTTAAACAAATTACCATTTTGTTTAGTATTACTTTTAAATTTAAATTATTTCTTACACTCACTTGAAGGTGACCCGCAATTGAAGGTTTTGTTATTTTAAATTCGCATAATATCTGTTACTTGTAAACTCCTTATACAGGCTGTTCCGAAATTCCACCGACAAACTTCAGGGAGTGATCGTACACATCAGGACAAAAAGCTTTTTCAATCAAACATGGGGTCACAAACGCAAAGGTCGACAGCTGGGGGGGGGGCGGCGCATTGCCAGTGAATTAAATAAAAGGTAAGGGAATATAACTCAGATTCGTTGGAATACAAATTCACCAAGGCACAACACACAATTGCGCGAATAGCAACATGCGAAACGTCCATAGCTTTGGCGGAAAGTCCTTTGAACACTTACTTTATGTCACCCAAAGGTTTGTTGTTGATATGGCGTCCTGCTTACCGTTGTATCTGTCACGTTGCGTACGACTTTCAGTCTTGTTATTCACGCAACAGTGATGGTGTGCTGTGGGGAATTTGGATTCCATGAAACCTGTGTTGTACACTTGACCTGCTGTATCCTTTTTTCCTACTTAATTCACTGGAAAGGAGCCCCCCGTAGAGTTCGCCCTTTGCGTTTGCGACAGCATGTTCTATTGCAAAAGTTGTTTGTCTTGACGTGTACAATTTGCCCTAGGAGTTTGTCGGTGGAATTTCGGAACATCCTGTATAGTGGTGAAATAGGCGGCAATAAAAAGTACCAGGTTTTAGAAGTACGTAAGGCGAGCCTCCAATGTTTGCATTGCCTATAGGCCACAACAGAGCTTAATCCAGCCCGGCAGAATTCTTATTAAAAAAATCAAAGCATGCTGAATACTTAAGTTTGTCTTCGCGCGTTTTCAGCCTATTGTATGTTTCTTTCACATTTGTCGAAATGTCTCCCATTCTACCATCACATTCAATTTCGACGACTTTTGTAGGGGTAAAAGGCAGCGGATGCGGAAGACAACGATAAATTACGAAAAGACAAGTTTTTGAATCCCTTATCTGTTTTTCAATAAACAGCAAAACGACGGACGAGCGTTGCCTCAAAATCTTGGATAAATCGGCTCTCCTTGAAGTGAATTTCATTAGAGAAGTTCCGTTTTAATCAGAGCGCCTACTCCAGTTGGGAAAGTTTTGTTGCTGTTTATGTGCGCGCAATCCAAAGTTCATTTTTCACCCTGTGTGTGTGATGTTTTATGCGCCGCTTCGTTGTTTTGGAAATTTTCCAGCGTTTGCCGGATTCTTCAAACGCCGCATTTTTTCAGCCGTTTGGCTTTACATGGGTCATTCTAAAAAAGTAAAAGAGGCGAATAAAGAGACACAGAAATAATCTTTGGAAAACAGACTATCATGCGCCAATGGAATTCAGTGTAGACAGAATTCAGGTATTTCCGCGGATGCTTTTTGACCATTTTGTTTTCGATTCAGCTTAAGTTTCAAAATTAAACTGTTTCGATGCTGTTTCAAAATGGATTCAGAATAACAGAGCGAAAAAGAACCTCACTTGATGCACTACAGAATTCCACGGTCGTGAAAACTGTTTTAAAAGGAGGCATACTTTTGAACATCATGAAAGCGTCATAAAATCTCTTCATAATGGTGAAGCAAAGTAAATCATCCGATGATTTGCTTTACTTGTGGCACAAAGATATTGTACAATACTGAACAATATTCGCAATATTGTATAATATTAGGCATATATATGTCATTATATATCATATAATATTATATAATATCGAACAATATTGTACAGTATGGGACAATATGTTGTGCTACCTGAGGTAGGAAGCTTCAAATACTAATTGTTTTCCATTTGTTCCTTGGACTCAACAAACCAGTGGGAGTGGCCTCCCCTAAATTTTCTCGTATACTGCTCAAAAATTTGCCATTTCCCCTCCCCTTGCGTGGATAAAAAAAATCGAACCTACTGTAATCCAGAATGCAGCGAATATCGGAAGGTTTTTCATTGCAGATTATAGTGATTGTAAAATATTTAATTGAAGAATCATATTAAAAGAGATGCCTATGTATTAAAACTTAGCAATATTTATTTTCCATCACACTCCAGCAAGATCCGCTATTATATGAGCGAGCGAAAACAAAACAGGAGATAAAACATATCTATCACAAACTCCGTCTGAAGGACAAATTGACGTAATCCTCCCGCTTGGTACCAGAGATTGCTAAGTACGCATGCGCACGGAGATCAGTTTTGAAACGAATGCTTAACAAGTATGCGATTATACAGACCGACAGACAGTCAACCCGTTGACGGATTTGGCCCAAAATTTTATACGGACCTACATCTATGACGATAAAACTGTGTACCAAATTTTATCCATCTTGCTATTTAAGTTTTTGAGTTATAGTGTTCGCATGATTTCGAACATACAGACAGACAGACTTCCCGTTGACGGATTTTGTCCAAAATTTGATAGAAACCTACAAATTATGTGTAAAGATGACATACCAAATTTCATCCCCGTAGCTCTAATAGTTTTCGAGTTATCGTGTTCACAGACATAATTCCTAAATTGTGTTTTTCGGACTCGTTGAGATCTAAAACGTGGAGATTCGTCAAAAGATTCGAGCTCGAGATTTTGACGAATCTTACGAATTACGATACTTTCTCTTTGTGTACTTCGTATACGAGAAAGTGAAAAGGAGTTCCTTTAAGGGAATAATTCGTACCCATGCGTAGCACTTCAAATTCCTGCTCCAGTGCCGTAATGCATGTGATATCAGCGCCATGCGACAAAAGGCTCAGAGGGAAACGAGATGTCAAGCAATTTGGCGATTGAACTAATTGACACCTTCTGCGGAGGTTTTAGGACACAGCGTACTTTGATGCATCAAGTTGTTCCGCAACCATCTCTGTAGGGTGCCAACAAATTACAACACTGGTAGCGATAATAACCTGCAATCTCGATATAGACAGGGCCGGCATTTGGCCGATTGGATTGATTGCTATGATTGGGCAACCCAGCTTAAGGGTCCACGCGCCAGAATAGTATCTACTCCTCCATCAATTCAGTGGCGTAACAGTGGTGAGGTAAGCAGGGTAGGTCCTCTGTGCGCCGTTACCAGAGGGAGCAGAATTAAGTTTAAGATTTCAAAGGAACTATTAATTTATTTGTAAGTTTCCCTTACATCAAATATGCAATCAGAAAGCATTTTGATCGCGAAGAAATTCCTCCTCCAGAATTTGACATATCTACGCGTGCTAGATCCCCCTCAGTCAAAAATTAAAAATTTTGGAATAACATTAAAGCACCGTTTATACGTCGTTTACATTTATACGTCGTTTCATTCGTGTTCATCGTAATGATAAAATACTTCGTTTATACGACGCAAAGCTTCGGTTGTACGTCGTTTTCCCCCGCTCAAAAATGTGAAAATTTCCTCTTTTCTAGTATAGGAACTGTGATAAACATATCATGATTTCGAAATTTTTCACAACTGATGAACTAAAAGAAGACGAATTGTATATATATATAATTGTATATGGAATAAACATATCGTGATTTCGAAATTTTTCATAACTGATGAACTAAAAGAAGACGAATTGTATATTGAATAAACGTATCGTGATTTCGAAATTTTTCACAACTGATGAACTTAAAGAAGACGAATTGTCTGATGTTAATTTATGCGTTGATGATGAAGTTATTCCGACCTCTCTATAAAGACGCAATGGACTTCATTGAAAAACTTCGAACTTGTTTCTTTTGTGATAAGAATAGTGCAAAAGCATTCAATAAACTTAATTCTATTCATGATGCTGTACTTGACACTCACAAACAATCAACACGTCAGACGACGTTTAAAGATTTTCTTAATTAAATACTTACCTGTATGTCCCACAATAGCGCTGTTGGAATTCAAATGAATTTGATATCCATTGGAACGAAAGGCCATAAAAAGTGAACTTCGATTCTTCGAGGCGGCGATAAATCACACGAGTGTGAGTGGAGAGCGTTGCGGAGGGAGACAGTGCGTGAGAGTCAGTCTGGGACTTTGAACCTTCTCAAACAAAGGTTCTCGAAACAAACTTTGGAGCCTCCGGTGAATGACTTGCCTAAATATATCGACTAAAGTGAGTGGAATACAAACCAGTTATTGGTAAAAACGGAATACCGTGAATGCCCAGTTTCGATATTTGAAGCTTTCATTTAGGAGAGAACCTGACACCACAATTCCTAACCCGTCTTTCGGTAGTAGCTTTATTTACGGTAGAGAAATAGGCATTTCGGATTTCTGCGTACGTTAGTCGTCAGACATCAGAATCTTTATCCAAATGGAAAAGTCATTTAAAAACATAATACAGGACAGCCTCAGCCATTAAAAGCATAATACATCAGGACTCAAGTCGGCGTCCTACCTGCCTCTCTGACGGAACATTACGTTTCGAAAAATAAGTTTATCCCTTGCAAGGCGTCATTCGTATGAGCTTTACCAGCATGCTAAGAAGGTATCAGCATAAATGTAGGCGCATTTTATTCGACGCCAAATTTGAACCTATATAAAAATCTTCTACTTGAAGCAATATTTGCTCCGAATTTCAATTATGTTTTCCTCCGGGACAAACTTCCTTTTCAAAGAAGTCACTTCCAATAAGTTATTTCCTGAGGAACTCCTGATAGTGCACGACGGTTATTTAATGCGAGCCCTAGAAGGACTCCGGAATTTAAACTCCATCTGAAACCTTTTATCAACAGGTTTCGGAACTTCCT